>JAVTVY010038173.1:0-162014 GCA_036873755.1 Hanleya hanleyi | reverse complement strand
TAAAAAAGCAGTCATGAATTATGGTTGTCCCTTGGTTTAATTTCATCATGAATTATGGTTTTCCATCGATTTAAATCATTGAAAAGTTTAGTCAGTAAATTAAGATTGTAACCCATTTCTGTCAGTTGTTTTGGTTATATATATCTTTCACATTAAAAACTGTATTTACAGTATTTTCATGTGTATTCATGAGCATAAAAAACTTATTCATTTTATATGTTCAAGAAATTTGATGGTTTTGGGTGTACACACAGGCCCGCAAAACAAGAGTTTTGGGGGGTGTGGGCGGTGGTATTAGGGTGAAGTGTCGAAATATGGGGTCTCTATATATAACCCCATGCTTCATATAAATCCACATAAAGGTGTGAAACGGACTTTGGGTGAATCGAGAAATAAACCGTTTACCGCCAAACAAAATACATCAGCATATTCTACAAGTATCACTTTATATATTCCCGTCGTCAAATTAGTAAATTTGTACAATTTTTAAACAGGGAAGTTTCCCTGTTTCTTGCAATGCTAGGTGAACTGGCTTATGGGTAATTTCAGGGGTGCGATCTATCCATGCGATATGGTTTTCATTACAACACCCCTGCGCAAAATGAGAGAATGACTGAAAGTTCCGCGTCACTCCGTTTATTGAATGCGCTATGAAGTAGTTCGACCTAGTTTCGAATAATTTCTCTGAATTAATCTCACGACGAGCCGTTTCTAGGTGCAGATATTGAAGAATATGTCGAATGCGTTTCCTGGACAACACTTCTGCTGATATCTTGAGAGATTTTCTTCAAAAGATTGTGTTTTGTCTGTAAACTGGTCAATATGGCACAGGTCGTAGTCACGGAATATGCCCACTTCATCTTCGGTTCTGATAGCCAATGAAATACACCGAATTTACGAAAAGACGTCATGTTTTAAGATCGGCTGAACCGCACTGCCAAAATTACATTCTCAAAGAGAGCCGTGTCTACCCGCGGCAGACCAAAGCGACTCTCATGTAAACTGGTGACATTTTTGAATCTCCAATCTCAAAGCGAGGCAGCATGACATCACTCGCTCGACCGGGACTATTCTCCCAGTAGACACGCAAAATGGTACATCTTCAGAAAATTTATGACCTAACCCAAAGATCACAAGATCATTATTGTTTAGCATCATCAGATAAACAGGAATAGTACGATCAGACAACATGCAGGCGAAAATAAGGTATAATTGACGTAATTCGTTGTTTTCCGCGTTTCAATGGTTGATCTTCAATGCAGAATCTAGGTCAACTAAATTTATGTCTGCTGCTTCAAACAGTAGGCCATAAATAAAGTTCAACGTTCAGTTTTATTTTTGAACAACAAAACTTGCATAATGATAGCAACAAAAGTACATATCATAGGGCGTGTGAACAGTACTATATGTAGTGAATGAAGAACAGAAATGCTGCAACTGCCTTGCCCTGATCAAGTACATGGCATAGGTAATAAATTTTCCGAAGATGTACCGTCTTGCGGTAGACACTGCTCTCTTTGAGAATGAATCGGAACTGGGCGAACTACTTCCTGTACTAGATAACTCGCTTTCCCGGCCAAGTATACATACTGACAATAATTTGTTCGCGATTGATATGCTCCGAAACGGAAAGAGTCATTTTCCAATTATATAGCCCACGTTATGTTTAGCAATTCGCTTCTAACTCGGCGGAGTCAGCAGGTCAATTACAGACGGTGAAAATCATACGCCGCCTACTCACCCCCCAAATTTTGTGGGGATGGCTCCCATTTACACGTGAGACTCTTTCTCGCAGTAGGGAGTCTCGCGAGACGAGAATGGCCAAAATTATAGTACAGTCCCGGTGAGAGAGTTTGAAAAGGAGAGACGAGGAGGCAGTTTCGTTTTCGTTCCATCAGTCGACTGGAGAATTTTGACACTGTGCGAGTGTGACATTCGGACAGATCAAGGTGTGTAAAACGTTTTATACCCGTCACTGAATTCATTACTTGTTTCCCGGCGCACACTTGTTAATATTATCAAATAAATGAATATTGCAAGTTTCCGCGCTACTGCATGACTGAAAGCATGCACATGGCATGACTGAAAGCGGCCGTTTTGTGTGCTAAGTTTGAAAACATTTCTTGCAAGGAAAACTTGATTTATTTCATCAAGCGAAAACATCCTTTTTACTGCAATTTTCAAATTGACTGATCTTATCGTCCTGCATCATTTGTCATCCAGCAAAAGTAATGTTCTTGATTCTTACCATATCCGTAATGACAGCTCGTTGAACAGGTCAGGGAAAAGGACTAACTGGGATATATCCCAATTGGGATAAAATATCGCAATTTGAATATTTTTTTCATACTTCCATATTTTCAAGCTGGCATATTGTGCTAGTAGTTCTTCTGTTCGTTTAAAGACATACAACAGTGGTTATTGATGGGAAGTATACTGCAACAACAACATCAAAAAGTATTGCACGTAATTGCAATTGCACAGAGAATAATGTCGACGAGAAAAGGTCAGCAAAATTATACAATCGTATTGTCAGTTTTGTGAAGTAGATTCTATCTTGTTTTTGGTAGTTTTGATGCCGAAATCTGACATTGCCGTTTAGTATGAAAATCGGTGAAAATATCTCAATTAGGATATATTTCAATATCCAAACTTTGATTTAATATCTTAGGTGGGATATATACCCAATCTTAATAAATTAATATCCTATCAATGCTCCCCAATCGTATATGTCGCTATGTAGGATCTTACTGATTTCAATTAAATTTTGTGTTCGGAGCGCCCAGCTCATGAATATTTAATAGTCTTATGACATCACGACCGCATTTTAACTACTTTACTTGAGTCGGGCAGGGGGGATAGGTTCATGGACTCTGCGTTAACTCAAGGTTACGTCAAGGACGAGTCCATAATTCTACCCCGCATTATGGAGCTAACCTGGCGGGTGGGCGGCAACATCAGAAGATTCCCCCACAGCTTGGCGTGTGCTTCGGCTGAGCCAACCAGAAAGCACTTGTCATTACGTTCCCTTCAAAGCACTATGAAAACCTCTCGGGATCGGTAAACACGCGCCTTACTGCAAGCCGGTTAGATCATAACAGCGAGATATCCAAATGGGGAAGCAGTTAGGATTTAATTTTAATTAGATTGGATATATACCCCACTTAGTGCTTTGCTCTGACCTGTTGAAGTTGACAAAATAATTTTCCGTTTGGGCCAGGCAGTGGAGGTAAATTTATTTTTTGATGTTAATAATGGTTTTCTGTGTCTGTGATTGAAATTTTTAGCAACGTAAGGGTATTTTTTCTGTGTGCAATTGCTGAATGGATTTTAAAATAATTATTCGATGTACCGGTAGGCATACGTGTAATCTTGAAGAAGACCTATAGGCTACTTATATTATTTTCTGGTTGTCAATTGCCACACAAATAAATTATGAATATGAATCAGATTCAGTGACTTCATTCTTGTACATGTCTACAATAACAATGTCATTGAGCTTTGACTGCAGGTTGCTGTGTGCATGAATACATAAACCATGACTGAAAGCCGATCTGCTTCCTGGGCAACAATGTTCACTATGATGCGGACACCGACCTCGGCAATATTGTAGGGTTACTACCAAAATGTTATCTTGTTTAGTTCAGATAATATACAATTTTTAGTCTTCGGTGTTGTGTTCTTTATCGGGGAAAAGTAATTCCATTGGGTTGTCAAACAATTGTGATAACAGTTGAACGCCTCAACAAAATTGTTTCCATCGTCCACTGGTACCACATATGCAACTCTCATTTGCCTAGACTTTCTTTACAGTATTGATGAAGTCTCTTCAATAATTAGAGCTAAGCTTCACAAATTCACATCACGTATGCAACGAGAGACAGATCAGAAATATATTGAACAGGACCAATTCCTTCCCTGTTTTTTAGCAGCCTTGGATGCTTTCATTTATGATATCACATGAAGAAATATAGCTAGGCTTTCCAAATTAATACTATGTATACATCTGGCAATGGTCCAGAGGTGTACTGAATGTAACTGACCGTGACCTATTTTATCCAGGTCAGATTCTATTTAGTACAATATTTCATGAAGGATTATATCTACATTGTCCAAATTTATACCACATATGCCTGGACCTGAAGTATGTTGTCTTGTGTGCTGTCCTCAGTGTTTTAAAGGGTGGATGGAGGATGTCTGGTTCCATGCTGCTTCAAAGATTTCTTCTTTAAAGTAGTAGGAACGCTGGGTGGTGCTTAGTTGGTTCGTCGCGATATAACTGAAATATTGGTGAAAGCGACGTTAAATTATATTCACTCACTCACTCTATATTTCCAAGAGCAAATTACTTGATTATTTGATTATGAGCTATATAGAAGAGTATATTTAGAGCTAAGAATTTGGTCCTGCTCTACCAGAACCTCAGTGCAAAATTTTCCCCAACAAATAAGACCTTGACAAAAGCTGACCTGGCTAAACTTCTTACGGTAATTGCCCTAATAATTCAATCACAGGAAGTTCACTTTTCAACTCTGTTATTCAAACACAGAGAAAAAGTAACATTCCCATCCTTCATTCAAATTGAAGAAAAGTCATATAGTGACAGAATGGGACACTTTGTAGCAGGTGCCATGAAGAATATTTCCAGATAAAAGCCATTTTTGCTGCACTTCCGGTGATCGAATTATTAGGGGAGTTACCGTATGTATTCCTAAAATGAGAGAACTAAAGTCAACCTTACTAGATCACATTTTTTTTAACCTACTTGATGTTGTCAAAGTTCTGAAATACATCTTATGCAATGCATGATTGCAAAGCGTAGACAATAACTGATAGATGAGGGGTATTGGAGCCCATTGGGCTATTTTCCGATTTATGACATCCACAATAATATTTGTGTTTCCAGTGACCAACTTCAGAAAAATTGAGTCGGTAGGTGAGCACCGTCGTGATATGACTGAAAAATTGTTCAAAATGATTTTTAATCCTACTCGCACACTCTCAGGAATACATGTATGTCAAGCTTATGGCATTGAACAGGAAACTTTAATGAGGTTGAAAGGTATATGTCCAGGGCCTGATCTAGACTTTTAGTTTGGGCACCCTTACCTGGCGCAGAGTGTGATAAGTTATAGTGAAATAGGCCGCGATGTGGGACTGTCGAAGCCCAGGGAAGCTGTGGGAGTATTGAATGGTCTAAATACAGCCTGATAACTTAATATTTGGCAATAGTAATTGCATTAATATAGGTTTCAGCCTGTTCAGAGGGAATTTGCTAACAAAATTTTTTTTTTTTTTTTTTTTTTCCTCATTTGGGCGCCCAAATTCATGGCGCCCAAACCCGTTATAACGGGTTCAAAAACGGCCTGGATCAGGCCCTGATGTCCCTGATAACTAAAAATCTAGAAATATTGAATGTTTATTACAATGCTGATGCTTGGGTGAGGAGCTATGTTTTCGGTATGAAGATCGAGGTCGAAAGGTCAAGGTCACTGACCAACAACAACTAAATGAAACCTGAAAGTTTATTATTCATGACATAGTCCATAGTGCTACTTTTCCTCTTGTATTTAAATGTACATATGTATTTGTAGACTTCCTGGTGAATATGAGCAATATATGCCCACATGCATAGCTCCTTCTTAACATCAGTTACATGGGGGGGTTATAGTTTCAGCAGTCTTGATTATGATGATTACACAGCATTTCCTCTACAGGGGTCAATTAGGCTTTGGTCAGCAGGACCTTCCTGGGGTCATAGAGGGGCTAAACTGCCCCCACATCCCTGAAAAGTAATCAGCTTAGACCAGCATCTCTGTACATAGTACATACAGTTGGAGTGTGCCTGACCCTGTGCTGTTGATTAGAGCTGTCATAAAGTCACCTCCCATTATCACCTTCACCAGACCTACCCACACAAACTCTCTTTCATCTTTAGTGAAAGATTGAACATAATAACACTGGCACATATGCACAATTTTTTTAACAGTATGCTGTAAAAATATACTGCAAAGGTGAAATTTAGTTATATGTAATCATTGTTATCAAACCAGGTTGGTCATTGGATAGATTTGACTAATGCTTTATCACAATACTGTATATTATTGTGTCTGTTACCATCAAAATGTTACTTTGTAATAGTGCTTATATATTTGTCTTCTGTTGCCTTTGCATAACTACTGAATTTGAAACCTAACAATAACCACAAGAATCTCAGTAACTTGGTAGTCATACAGTCTGTCTTATATGTTAGGAAAAAATTATGAAAATCTTTATTTTTACCATAATTTGACCTGTGAAATAAAGTTGACAAAGTGTCGAGTGCCAAAATGTTGTACCTGTTACTTTGTGCCAAAATTTCCAGAAACCATGTCAGTTCCATGCGCTGCTTTTTCCAATGAATGTCATTTGGCAGGAATAAAACATACAATACAGTTGCTAGGTAAATTACATTCAAGATAAAGACGACCGTAAAAACACAACAATATGCATAAGAAACATTGTTATTTTGTATCATTAGCACATGTTCAGGCTAATGTTGAGAGGAGATAGAATTTGTTCTTACCTATCACCTGATACAGGTAAATTTCTTTTAAACATTTCAACTCCTGCTTTCCTGTGGTCACACTTTCCATGTGATAACTTGATACCTTTTATCAGGACCTAAGAATTAAGTTTGTCAACACTTGATTCATATTTCCGGTCATTCAGTATCACTCATCACTGTCTTCGGGATTCTTTTAATTGTGACAGTGTACTGCCGCTCATTCTGCAAGATAGTACCTGTATAGTACTGTCTACGTAACGTGTGAATGCACTTACCATGGGAAATGAGGTGATGATATTCAAGTGATGATTATCAGTGATCTGTATCAATACGGGTATTCATTCAGGGACACTCGACTGGCTGGCTTTCTTCATGGGAGATCTGATTGTAATGCAGAATACAAATGTCCGGTTATTTCAGTCAAATACTCTGTCAATTTAATCTTGGACCTAGTTTCATTCTGAAGATCAGGGAGATGCAATTTAAGGTATTATTTAAAACAGAATGGGACTTTCATGTTTTTTATAGAATTTGGGTGTCCATACCTGGTGTCCATATCAACAATTTTTGAATTGCTCCGAGTATGACCTAATGTGAGAAATTTAATTTTCTTATAAATTGACAGGTCGTCTAACAGCTTCTATGGTGTACTTATACTATCTTGCACGATATAATTGTTTGAATTTATTCCTCGGTCTGTTTTCGATCTGGTTGTAAAAAGAACTCCGCCTACAGCTGCTGTATTTATGTATTTTATTTCTTAAAATTTGGCAATGACTAAAAGCTGAAGATGTTTGAAAGGAATTATTTTGAATGTACCAGTTTTTGATCCGTCTACTGCTGCGACGAAAATAGTGGTCTAAAGTACAGATTATCCTTCAACTGAACATTACGTTATCTAGTTCATAACCTTCACAAAGTCAAAACACAGTAACTTTTCGAGAATTCCAGTTGGTTCACAGGTACTTTGGAAAGAAAGTACTTTTTTCCCCCAAGAATTAAGTACCAGAGTTTTTTAACAGTTTTCTTGTAGCTTGACATGGTTTAAGTTTCTAGGAGATAATTGCATAATTATGCATCCTAGGTGGATGCTTTTAATAATCTTGATGTAGAGATATTCCTGTGTGTGGTAATCTAATAAAATGGAAGCTGGTGGTAATGTGGCTCTAAGTCAAGTTGTTAGATCTGCACACTGCAGCCTACGAATTATGCAAAAAAAAGTCCTGAACTTTCTCAGTGTATTTCTTCCATACAAACAAGACAGTCACATGTCAGAACTCATAAAGAAAGGGAGAGAGGGGGAGCTGGCGCGTGCCGGGTTTCTATTTTTAGCCACGCAGAAGCTGGTTAATGAAGAACACATGGGGCAAGCCAGCAGACCAGCAGTATGTGAGTTAGGCAGTAGATGGTGGTTGGGATAGAGTTAAACAGTCCACATTCCCTAGCCTGTAGCCCAGCAGTGAAGATCTCTTCCCTCTATCTGTCTGCTCCTGTCTAACTGAAGGGTTACATCTATCACTGTACAGTACTGTAGGCAGTCTTTCTCAGCTGTTAGGCTCACTGCAACACTGGGGCAGACTAACTGGCTGGCTGCTGTTGTCAGGCTGAAGGGAATCGGAAATCAGACAGTGCAGCCTCATCATCATCCCTTTTGGAGCACCCTTGTCCCCACTCGCAGACAATGGCACGGAGGTCACAGCGTCGTCTGTCTGCATGAGGACCGCGGAATGGACGTGGAGCGTTGTCTGTATTTCTGAGGTCCGATTCTTACACGTGGCCTCCAGTATGGGACCCCAGTTGAAGATAATCAGTGTAGTCCTTTAGTGGGTACACATAAACTCATAGACAGATCTATACGTGTAATAGTGCTTTGTATTTTTACTGATCTATTCTTCGATCCGTTCTCACCTCCAAATCGACTTGACGCCATGGCGTGTCTGGTACAGAACACTTCCGTCGGTGAGTTTTTTTGTTTGTCTGTTCTCAGTCAATATTGGGATAAAGCAATTAATGTTACACACACTTTCCTTCCTGTTCTATCTGGTATTTAGGAATATTTGTGATGATAAGATCTCGTCAACATTATATACGTTTACAATGAGTACTAATCTTTGGCTGCAATTATTTACAAATAATAAAATATGTGGCATTTATTTCACTGTAATCCATTCCAATGTGGTTGTCATTCTTTGGACAGATATGTACATGTACATGTATAGGTTTTGTGACATTTTACAAGTTTGTCATATTTTTCTCTCTCCCATCGCCAGTGAGTCTAAAAACATAAACAAGCCACTGGGTTTCAAAAATTCATGTATTTTTTCCTTCTTGCAAAAACAACTGTCACACACTGTCCAACTGTTTAATTTCTTGACAATCTGATAAAAAGAGACAAAAACGAATTCTCTAACTGGATCTAAGCCTCTACTATCTCAAATCCATTCTTGTGCAAAATTGTGCCGAGATCCCGAAAATGTCCAGATACCAATAATTTGTATTTGACAGAGATTGTCATTTGTCAAATTACAGCTTGGATCCGGTCGGGACCTAGCCTAGGTGTTTTCAAGATGTAGAAATTTACCGAAATGTCAGTAGCCACTTTGTGCTGAAATGTTTCAGATCTGCTGTCAGTAATCTTTGATTTCTGCCCACAGAGTTCTTATCTGATCTATGATATAATAATTACTGAAGTGACTTCGAAATATTTGAACCAACTTTTCAGTTGCCATTGACTTCCAGAAGCATATTTCAATATGGTTGCTGTCACCATTTTGGATTTCTGACTACCGAGTTCTTGTCTGATCCAAAATTTGAGAAATTAGCTTGAAGAGTACATTGTACATGCATCTTGATGGAACTTAAAAAATAGACAAAGATGAGTAGGATGTTAAATTCAATATAACTGGTGTCCTGGATGTGGCCTCTGTGATCTATGATTTTGCTAATATTTGAGAGAAATTGAAGGGACAGAGTAGCTTGTATAGATACAATGCCACCTTAATGTATCTGTCATGTTGTCCCTCTCTGATATACTTTTTTATCAAGTTTTGAAGTCCTACTGTGGCATAGGCTATAACTAGCAGCTGTTTCTCCTTATGATAAACATTATCTGACAATCTGGGGGGCTACCATAAAGTCTGACCATCCATGAGACCAGCATGCACTGTGGTCATCTGTCAGCTGGTATATAGATACTAATCCATACACAGAGATTGGGGGGAGGTACCCCAAGGTAGTATAGTAGGGCTGTCAGGTTCATTGGACTTTTATCTCACCAGCTTTCAAACTAGATGAATGTGTACATGAATTTTGTGATTTTCTATAATCAAACCCAGTCCCCTTCTAAGTCGTTAAGGGAGAAGGTTTATTGAGGATGACAAAGAAAATGTCAAAATATTGTCTGCGCCCAGAATCTATCATCAAGCCTACATAGTACTGTAAATAGCTCTATTACCTTCATGTTCAATCATATTCTGAATTCACATGTATAGCCACATCGCTTCCTTTGTCCGGTAGCTTCCCTAACAAAATGTAACATTAATGTTTAACAAAAGACAAATTGTTTTGCGGTGTTAATCTTACATGTAGTGTGATTATATTATCTGTACATGTTCAAGTATCAAATACAAATAGCTGTGCTACTTTCTTGTCTTCATACCTTTGAAATGTATGTCATTCATCCGAAAATGATAGTTCAGATAATCCAAATCTGGCAGTTCTGATCATTCAAATCTGGCAGTTCTGATCATTCAAGTCTGGTAGTTCTGATCATTCAAGTCTGGTAGTTCTGATCATTCGAGTCTGGTAGTTCTGATCATTCAAGTCTGGTAGTTCTGATCATTCAAATGTGGTAGTTCTGATCATTAAAATCTAGCAGTTCTGATCATTCAAGTCTGGCAGTTCTGATCATTCAAGTCTGGTAGTTCTGATCATTAAAGTCTGGTAGTTCTGATCATTCAAGTCTGGCAGTTCTGATCATTCAAGTCTGGTAGTTCTGATCATTCAAGTCTGGCAGTTCTGATCATTCAAATCTGGCAGTTCTGATCATTGAGTCTGGCAGTTCTGATCATTCAAATCTGGCAGTTCTGATCATTCGAATCTGGCAGTTCTGATCATTGAGTCTGGTAGTTCTCATCTCTCAACTTTTGAATCTGGCAGTTTTGGTAATCCATTGAAGACTGGGGCACACCATACAAAAGACCATGATAAATAAAAGCTTTTTTGGGGGGTGGGGGTGGACCTAGCCAGGAAGCGCACAAGTGAGATAATACCATCGCTGTTCAAAGATGTAACTGTTTTATGCAAACTGAACTATTCATTGAGAAAACACCCCAGGGATTCATACACGTTAGTTCTACGTACCGAATTTCGGTTCGTAGATTGAGTTTTAAAACTCAATTTTTCAGTTCAAAACTCAATTTTTTTTAGTAAAAATTCAACAGGTTTCAAAAAAATATTTATACTCAATTTGTGTGTTGGAAACTGAATTTTCAAGCTTCGGAAACTGAATTTTCAAGCTTCGTAAATTCGAAATTTCAATACCCGGACGGTTGTCGGGAAATCATCTCATGGTCGCAGAAGCACATGTGAATCTGTCGGCAGCAACAACAACGTCAAATGCAAACTTCGTCAACTGCTCTGAATTTACCTCGGGCGACTTAGTCTGTTAACGGGATATATTCATTCGAGACTGGTTTATTCGAGGTAATTTTAGTTACATCGACGTATATTTCCGTGAAAGAATTCCGAATACTTACTAACCGTAATTTCACTCGAACAATCGACGAGTCGCCATTTTTGTTTGGTTTCGTTTTCATTCCTTCCAAGTTCCAACGCAGGGAGATACAAACGAAACTGAATAAACACACGTTGTTTTCGTAGAATGCCAATCGTAAGTATTTCTTTGTGTATTCAGTGTGGTCTGTCTTGAGAAAATAGTAATACTGTATCATTTTCACTTTGGTTTGATCAAAGTTGACACGACCGTACAGCGTGCGTTTTGAGCACATGACAAGGGAGTGAACTCTTCCTGCCGCGACATAGACGGTCGCTTGCAAGCGTGTTTCGTTTTATTGTTAACAATATTTCATGAAAACAATATCATCATCAAGACTCCTATTATTTGTGGAATCCAATACAATCATCGTGTAACTATTTTATAAACCAGTATGATTTGGAGTGAGTAGCTAGGAGTATGAAACGCAATCAACAACACAAAATGATTTTAATTACACAAAAGGTTAAAAATACATGAATTGGTAACAGTAGACAAGGTTCAAAGAAGATAACATTTACCCTGGTTTGTAAAAAAAATATATACTCGACTTCGGGGGGAAAAATGACCCATATATACTCAACTTCGGGGGGAAAAAATGACCCTGGTTTGTAAAAAATTTATATACTCAATTTTAGGTGAAAAAATGCCGATAAATTTTATTTTAACTCAATTGGACTGTAAAATAACTCAATTTTCCGGATTTCGGTTCGTAAAATTTGGACTTCTATGAATCCCTGCACCACGTGACCTCTTCCTCCAATCACGCCTGGCCGCGCTCAACCTTGGCCAATCAGTGAGCTGTGTTACTTTCACCTTATGAATATTTATTACCGTCTTTATTCTCCTGTACAGAAGGTATATCGGATTGAAACAGTTATAACTTATAGTTCGTTCTACACCTGCCATCTGGTGATGTCACTGCCAAATCCCGATCCTACAGAGAATTAGAAGAGTAGCCGGAAAGCAGGGAAAGCAGGAAGAGAACGTTGCAAAACGTGGCTAAAATGTGACAATTTCTTCACTTTTTTCGGGATTTTCAACAGAAGTAAAGCAGACACAACACATTTTCTCACAAGATTACTTATTTTTAGAATAAATGTTGCTGATATTGGTATAAAATGTGAACAAATTACGTAGAATGGGTCTGTGGGAGACCATTGGTAAATATTTCTCCACATGACATGGGACATAAAACGAGATATTTTACATCGCTGGAAAATTGAAAAGAGTCCATGGGTTGAAGACCTACGCCATTACAAATCTATTACGGACCAGAGAGAGAAAATTCTTCACAAGTCTATGAGGGAAAGAGTTAACTGATTAATACATGGTCAAACTACGTAAGTCTGCTATACATGTGAGTGAGAGACTTGCACAATATGACCAGAAGATGAACCAGAAGGGCTGGTTCGGTCACTTCTGGTTCGGTCAGTTGATTGGTTCTGGACCAAAATTGAAATAAAGAAAGCGAAAAGCAAAGAATCTGACTGGATAGTTTGTTTTGTGCAAGTCCCTCAATGTTTATACTCATCATGATGACATACTGGAGACCCGTGTCAACAGAACCGGGAAAACTCTATGGAGCATCCAGACAGCAAAGTTTGTACTTTACATCGAACAAAACAGACAAAATATGAAATTTAGCCTCCTTACATGTATACTGCATGTATTGTTCTTTCGAAAGCTACTCCCCAAATGATCCCAGCTGCAGTAAGCTAGTTTTCTTGGCTTTGAAAGCCATCTGACTGTTGGCAAACAAAGGGGAAGATGTAATCGAGTGGGGGTAATTCGTCTCTTTTAAGTATCGGTCAATGTAAGCCCGAAACGCCCTCAGTGATTCTGGTTTGTATTCCGTTCCAGCTGGTGTTTTGATGTCAGCAAAAAACTCTGCGAGATAACCATCCAGCAGGTCAGCTGGGATGTCATTAATGATCCGTTGTTCGTTGTGAGCACTTTTCCACAACCAGCGCTCAAAGTGTCCCACCGCTGCCACCAAATTCGTCACGGATTTCTTTGGGATGCCCTCTATGTTTCCTAGTCGCAAACGTCGAACCCTGCTCTCCTCGTAGCGTGATCGTACAGTGGAGGACTGCAGTAATTCTTGATGCCATCCTGATTCAGACACCTGCCAATCTGGGACCCTCCAAGAAGTTCCTAAATTAGAGCTGGATCCTGTTCTTCTGGGGCTGCCGACCTCTGACAATGAAAGGAAGTCCACGTCATTGTCGCAAATAATTATAACATACATTCATTCAAACAATGAGTAATTCTACACACGCTTTTTATTATCAGGTTTCATTCGCTTTAAGTAACATACAAGATGAAAAACAGCACATTAAGACATGCAAATACTACCGCACCACCATCAAAATTTCTAACATGAACCATGCAAAGCACTGAAACCTGCACTTAGGAGTTCAGAAGAGCAAGAGTGATCACTCCCAATCCCTCCTCTCCATTCAAATTCAGATGAGTGAAAAACAGCTCTTCTTATCAATGGCAATTATGCATAACATAGCATGAGCATGGCCCAAAAAATACTCTTCCAAATGTATGTTGCCTAGGGGAGTGAATTTGAGCTCCATAATGTATGTCAATGAACAACATAGTTATATTGTTTAATTTGAACTTTAGATCATAGCCGGTAGTTTTATTCCAGAGCGTATCTCACGAATGTAGGCTCCATATGACTGTAGTCGAGACCACGTCGTTATATAAACTTAGTGATCTGTGCATGTATCACAACTGAGTTTAGTTCCGCTTCCTGTATCAAGTGTGTTTATCGACAAGATCTCGCCAATCAAATAAAGTGATAATTGTTTTTTGCCAGCATTTCAGTTTCTGAGCGAGTAACAAATCTCGCACCTGATAGATTTTGGGGGTGCGTAGAATGGGCCCTTGTTTGCCGGAACTGAGACAACAGCATAACAAGAAATTAATTGCAGTAATGACATGTCCGAATTTTCATTCGGGGGAATATTATTTTGCGTAACCGGTATGCGAACCAAACAATCGTTCGCATCAAATGTCATCGCCTGTTAACGATATGCCTCATGATAAATGCCACAAATGAGCCATAGAAAATTTTTCAACATTTTTGACCAATGATCACTGAAACTATATAGTTCTGAAAAGTCACATGTGGCCTGCTGTGATCATTTTGGGCATGAGTTGCTTGAAAAGAATGGCATAGGCTGGTTATCCAAATGGGATACACCATGCCCAGTTTGGTGTTCTGATCTGCATGGTATGCCATTCCCCTCATGGTATGGCTAAGCCATCCTTTGTCTGCCGAGTTCCAAAAAGTATGCCATGGAGTCCTAGGAGTGAGTGAATATCATTTAACGTTGCTTTCAACTTTATTTCAATCATATCACGACGTTGGGTCCTATTCCTTTTCACACCCAGTTCCTAGGAGTTTCAATTCAACACCCCATGCCTCTCTGTTTGGAATGCCTTATGCCAGTTCCCAGTATGCCTCAATTTCAAGAACCTCTCCAATGTCCCATGGGTTCTTGAGTAAAACTCCAATGATCTTGAAATTTGATGAATCTGGTGGGATTGGGCCAGCTATGTGAGGAGTATATATATATATATACACTCTCTGAACTCCTCATATCTGTCCCATCTTTCATCCCTGTCATCATATTCAGCACATTTTATGCTCATGGAGCCTTGAATTAACAATCTATGGAGCGGCCAATCCAAAATTCCCAGTAATCGTCTACATACATGTAGCAGGCTACCTGTGACTCAAATTTGTGACTTTTGAGAACACTTTTTGTAGGTCGAGGTCAAAGGTCAAGGCCAACTCATCTGAAAGGCTAATTTGTAGTGTACATGTACATATTATATACTACAAATAGACTGTATTTAGCCTGTATGAATACTGTTCAGTATGAGAAGCATGTCCAGATCCAGAGCACTAATAAACTGTATTTTCATATAACAAAGATTCAAATACAGCAATTTTGGAATATATTTCCAGTAAATTTAGATTATATGATGTTGATTTCATGTACATGTATAAAAATGAGGTTTTCACTCAATGTTTCATTTGCTCTATGGCACTAGCATGCAGCTATATGAGTGAGTAGGATTTAACGTCATTTTCAACAATATTTCAGTCATATCATGACAGTGTCTACATGTGCCAGAATGCGGGAGTGTACACAGTTCCTATTATCATGGATACTGATCAGCCCAGCAAGAACATCACCCAGTCACCCATCCAAGTATTGACTGGGCTCAACGTTGCTTAACTGTATGTATTTTAAGGGTCCCAGACTCCTGGGAAAGTTCATACTACAATCTAGCTGTCAGAGTCCCCTATATTTAGCGCACACCCATTGACCTGACGTTTGCGGTAGGCCTCTTGACTTTTAACAAACTCAGGCGAGCTCGTCGTGGAGACCGGATAACCAGTCTCCTTCAGGTATCGCTCCATGTGAGATCTCAAACTCTGCAGAGAGTCAAGGCGGTAATCCGCCCCCGTCTTCATCTTGATCGTGAGAAAGAATTCCACCAAATATTCGTCGAGCTCTTGGGGCGGAATGTCGTTGATAGCGCGCGTGTCGCCGTATGGTCGCTCCCAGAGCCAACGCTCGAAGGTTCCGACAGCGTTGACCATGTTAGTCACAGACTTGTGCGGGATGCCTTGAAGACGTGCGATACGGAGTCGTCTCCCCAAGTTACAGGTGTTTGGGTAGGACTTAGGACCGGTGACGCCCTCTGTGGCTCCTGGTCTGCTCCAGCCTTCCACACCCGAGTCCAAGTCAACTGACAATGAAACGAAGGCCAAGGGACGAATCAGCATTTTAATGCACAGTATTTCTAATAATTATTACATATGCCTATGGCAGTGAAATGAACAGAAAATACAAACATTGGAGTGTACGAGTATGAAATGCTTTATTTGAGTATTGATAGGAAATGATGAACAGTGATCCCTCTAATAAGTCAAACCCTACCAAAACTGCGTCACCCCCAGTTTTCAGGACAAAATTTAATCGGCTGTTCTAATAAATTTAATCACTCTCCAAAATCATTGAAAAATAACAAAGAAATAATGAATTATCAGACAATTTGGTCAGTCCATCCGAATCCTTTCAAAGGCAAAATAAGGTGCATTAGAGGACTGTTACCAGCAAGTTCTGAGCTGAAATACTTTTGATGAAAATTTGACCTCGTTAGGTGACCTATAACATTACGCTTGGACCCCCAAGCCATCTTCCTCACCCTACTTTGTAGGTCCTGTCACGTTAGTCACACTACTCATGTTGTTAACTTCTTTTCTTATAAATTTGATGACTGTCTCTTTATGGTGTGAAATTTCACTTCCTGTGATTGAATTATTAGAGGGATGACAATAGTCTTAGAACCTATACATTCATTACTGATGTTCACAAACCTGATATAACACTGCACATACATGTATTTCACATGTATTTGTACATATAAAATAGCATAACATGTATTTACTTTCTAATTTTTTCAAAAAAAATTGCACCAATTTAATTGACTCTAAAAAGACTTTCAGATCCATAAATGCAGAAGTGTACATACGCTGAGACATTTAAATGTATCACAAATGTTTTTCATGTTTACATGTATTTGTAATATTTCTTTTGTGTATTTTTCTGATTCAAGAAACCTGGAATTTTTTCACATGCACATATTCTCATTTGCATCAGATTGCATACCTCCTTCTGTCAGGCTCTGATTATACCCTGGGGTTACAAAGTGGCATGCAGCTTTTGTGCGCATGGCACTTGTCAAAGAATGTTATACTGACAGTTTCAGAGGTGATAAACTCAGACAATGGACGAATGCTTCTGAGCCAACTCGTTAGAGTGCATCTGATTTAACATCGCTTTCAACAATTTTCAGTCATATCAATATGGTGCCTACTTATAACAGAGCAGTTAACAATGCTGCCATTTTATACTGTCTCACTGAAGCATCATGCTGTAAAGCAGACCTGACACTTCCCCCAGTCCCATTATTCTGACATCAGGCCAACCAGTCCTTGCTCTATCACCTTATTGCTGAGCGCTAAGTGAGGAAGAAACAAGCTCAACATTTTTTTTTTTACTTCTATAAATTCGCAATAACTGCAATGTAGTTGGTAACAAATTTACGTGCACACTTTGATACAAATACGTGAACATTCACGAGAGTGAGGAGTCCTACATGTAGCAAATAATGAACGGTACCGTGGAATGAAAAGAATCATTATATA
This sequence comes from Hanleya hanleyi, assembly GCA_036873755.1. Lineage (NCBI taxonomy): Eukaryota > Metazoa > Mollusca > Polyplacophora > Lepidopleurida > Hanleyidae > Hanleya > Hanleya hanleyi. The sequence goes on along the minus strand of JAVTVY010038173.1, from coordinate 144,449 downwards.
TATCCAACATTCCTTTGTTATTGCCATAATCCCATACATGAACATAACAGATTAAAAGCCATAATCCCATACATGAACATAACAGATTTCTGGTTCATCGAGGAAGAGTCAATACAAGTGTTACCTTTTTAGGTAAGTGAAGCATACTGGTAGTTTGTTTATCCCTCATTCCACATAAAATGGCCGTATTCAGTGAACTATAATTTCATATTCTGCCATATTGAGATTTCCCAGTTTTGATGGAGTTATCTCTACACGTGCGCGGATACTTTATTCAGGCTTTCAAACAATTACAGGACAGCAATTGTGCATTTGTATCGTATTGTAATGAATGCTTATACCCCATTTTTAACCAATAAAATTGAGAGATATCATTCACTCAAATGAAAATACTGTTCTTTGGTGTCCAAGAAGAGTAGCATCCCTTATTATTGCTGTCAGTTTGTGGTGTCCAAGAAGAGTAGCATCCATTATTATTGCTATCAGTCCATCCCATAATATGCTAAGTGCAAACTTCAAGAAAGTTGGAGGTCATATTTCATGAACGTTTTGATTAAAATACTACTGTTCAGCATTTATAAACAAAGCTTTGCACAACCAAGTGTCTTTTGGAGAAATGAAGATTCAAATGTCATAAGATGTTTCGTACAGAAACAATGCTATCGATATAGTGGAATGTCACTTGTTGAAAACCACTTCAAATGGATACCACACATGCAAATTTCATTGTCTCTCAGAACACAAGTCGGGACTGGCAGAGAATCATTGACCAGTGGGTCTCATAAAAAGTCATGACGGACAGGAACAGAGATTTATACTGTCTTGTTCAACTTACAGGCTACAAGCAATATGAGGGTCAATTGCAAATTGCACACATGAATTGACAACTTTCAAGTGAACGCAATTGGTTGTCGAGTTACACCGATCATCTGTTTCTTCCGTTTGAATGCCATTTGACTGTTGTGAAATGCGGCCGAAGAAATGATGGAGTCTGGGTAATTATTGTCCTTCAGGTAGCGTTCCAGATTGGAGCGCAGTGCCACCAGTGATTCTGGTTTGTATTCTGCCCCCGACGCCAGTTTGACGTGTGTGAAAAACTCTACGAGATACAGGTCAAGTTCTTGCGGTGGGATTTCATAGATGCACCTAGAGTCATTATACGGACGATCCCACAACCAGCGTTCAAATGTCCCCACATTCGCTACGATGTTGTTCACTGTCGCCTTGGGAAGAAGATGTGCATTCATGATTCGACTACGTCGCCTCTTGCTCTCGAGGTTTCGAGGACTTCTGCCTATAGCTGACCCCGACTTCGCTCCAACAGAAGAAGGACATCCAGACAGCATCAAATGAGCGATGTCTGCAACTGGCAATGAAAGGGTAAGAGTTGGAGAAACCATACTTGAAGAACATCAATAATAACATGTGTGTTATTCATCTTTAAACCAAAGCCATGAACAGGCAATTAGCCTTAACCCAGACAATGCTTAACAAGAGGGCTTCAATATACGCCCGTATATCTGGAATCGCCTTTTGGCGGGCGAATAAAAAGTACACTGTTACATGTAACAAAGACTTTCAACAAGAGGAAAACTATGACAAAGACAAATTGGATTTCACATCATTCTAAAATATGTACATAACGGCAGTTGGAAAGGGAATTATAATCAGTGATTTCATGTCATATAAGTAACATTTTAATTTTTTTTTCTTTAAGTTTGCTCACTCACCCAGACACAAGAAAACACACTGAGCTACCTACTATATTGGACGTGTTACGTCGTATATTCACTTGCTTAGATTCCAACGCTTGATTTTACTCTTCTATGTTACTTACATACATGAAATCACTCAATGTCACATCGATCAGTATTTTTCTATGCTACTTACTTGACATGAAATCGACCAATTGGTAAGCAGAAATAGGGCCTACTGGTGCTACTGCTAGATGGGCAGGTCCTGGTTGGAATCCAACCCATGGTTTCCCGAGTTTGACACCGGAATGTCAACAGTGAATGCAAGCTCTCTAAATCAATCCTAGTAAAGCTGAGGTGGCCAAGTGGTTTAGAGCAATTGTTTTCACTACTGTCAATCTAGCAGCCAAAATCTGGAGTGATCCATGGTAGGACTCGCTTGTCCAGTACTAGCATCTGCTTTACCAAGACAGCATCATCCTATATTGAATCGGATTTATATGATCTCTGAAATTTCCGCGAGCAGCTCACCAATGGCTTGAATGAAATAGTATAATGCCAATTATTTGTCCAAAGCACAAATGACACACATATTATATATCAAAGCACACATATAGTCCACATGACTTTTGAGGATTTCAATGAATGAGGTTTACTCAGTTTCCACCTGACCAATAGGTCAACTTGGTGATATGAACATTTATATTATTATTATGGCTTTGGTGTTATTATGACTGTCTATGAAATGTAAAGTGATATCATAAAGTGTTCCTCTCTCAGTGTATCTTTGCATCATCAAGGTATTTTTTTTTTTTAAGCAAAAGCCGAAACCTTGACCATCTTGCTTAGTAGACCACATTCTGAATACAAATATGTTGCCACACTAACATGCCCCGGTCATGTAAAACAAGTGATATGATTGGTCAATATAAACCGGATATTGTTTTGCTGATTGACCGATATTTTCAGCTGCATTACACATGAGCATGATACATTCCCATGTGTATGATGGGTCTCCAGTACAGAGATACCTGTAATTTTAGTGAAGATCGAGGCAAATAATTATACATATTCAGGTAAACATTTATCATACACAGAATGCATTTATCCTTCATGTCAAGCATGTAGACACATTCCCCGTCTGCTCTCTCCTAAAACACGGAGGTCAGAAGTCAAATTCTCTCTTACACATTTGCAAACACATATCAAAATAACACTTCCATTAAAATTAAAACTTCCATTAAAATTAAGACTTCTGTAATGTTCAATGAAACTTTACAGAAACTATTCTGATTGGTTGAAAAAATTTCCAATTTTCTCCACCGGCCAATGAAAATCCTGGATTTCTGTTTATCGAAAATGTGACTGACCAATCAAGTGCTTTTGAAATTAGAAGGTATCCCGTGATGCACTGTTGTTCTGTAAAACTCCATGATTAAAAGCACTGATGAACCTATCATCTGAACACTACCCATCACCAGATTGAAGGAAGCCTACAGGACACCATCAAGAAATATCAACTTTCACATCCAGGTTGGCAGTTGTCCAGTCATCTGGTTCATCTGTAATCTCTCTTGTCGTGCAATTTTGGCGATGTGCTCCACTTTTTCCTTGTACGCCTTCTGGCTTCTCTGAAATACCAACGAGGACACAATGTTTTCTGGGTAATTGTTATCCTTCAAATAGCGAGTGAGATTGGATTTGAGGGACTGCAGACTTTCTGGTTTGTACTCGACACCTGTAGGGGTCTTGATCACCCGGAAGAATTCCTCTAAATAACCATCCAAAAGTTTTGGTGGTATTTCGTAGATGTAACGACGCTCATTGTATGGCTGTTCCCAGAGCCATTCTTCAAACGTTCGTACCGCAGACACGATGTTGGAGACTCTAGCTTTGGACATACCTTCTGGGTTCGGAATTCCCTGACGGATACGCTTACTCGTTTCACAACGTGTCTGTCGCGAAGTATCCAGAGACAAAGAATTAGGGAATGTCGCCATCGTTGCCTGTCTCCTGGACATCATCTGGCCTTCAGTCGACGACGGCGTCCATACACTCATTGGCTTGTCAATTTGCCGTGATTTCAGGGGTGCTGGAAACGAAAGCAAGACCATAATATTGGTACAAGTAGTGAAAACATTCTTCACTGACCGAAAAATATTGTAAACCTATTATGAGCCTACGAGAAAAATGAAGAGAAACTATAAACAAGAGTAATTCATCCTCATTAAAATAGCTTTGCTTCTACTTCTAAATGTACATCATTACAGATTCCCTCGGCACAAGCTGAACTCCATTTCAAACAGATCTGGTTGATTCTGTGACTGAAAATCCGGTGGTTTTCTCACAAAGCAAAATAATGGATACCCTACGTTGTTACACCTTTCATACCATGCCTGACAATCATGTCAATACCTAGAATTTAATGGTAACGAAATCCGTTGCTGAACGTCTTCATAAGAATGCAAAGATGATCGTAAAAGCTGATGGCTTGTAAACACAGAGGCTGTAACCCTTCTATTGTTAGGGAAAGTTTGCTTGTAACAAAATGGAAGAATTTCTACTGGAGGTAACCCGAATATGCTAACGATAAAAAATCTCTGGGTTTCTCTTTTGATTTGTTATGTTGCATAAATTATGGAGACCTGATTAGACACTGGGAAAGAAATAGCTTTAGCTATGTTGCCAGTTTCATGCATTCGATTTGGTGGAAAAAAAATTTTTTGGCTACATTGTACGAGTAACTTATGTCTGATGCAAGAGACGTGCAGACAGGTATTGATTTCGACCCCCGAGGTTGGGCATTTATACCACAATGAACATGCTTGTCAGCCTGTTCAAGACATCTGAAAATTGACAGGGACAGTCAGAAAGTCAATATTGTCTGACTCCAAATGTTGCAATCACCATTCTTTCATAGGTATTCCCCATTTCTGGAGACGATCCATGGATTCCAGCTGTTTCACATATTCCATCTTGGTCTTGAATGCCATCTGGCTCTTGAAAAATGTAGGAGAGGATACGATGGCTTTAGGATAATTGTTCTGCTTTAGGTAGTGTTCAATGTTTGAGCGCAGTGATCTTAATGAGGGGACTTTGTACTCCTGTCCCGAGTCTGCCTTCACCTGCGTGAAGAAATCTGCCAGATAATGGTCCAATTCTGCTGGGGGGATCTCCTGTATCTGTCGCCGTTCTCTTGTGTGGACTGACCACAACCAGCGTTCAAAATTCCCAGCTGCTCCAACAAAATTGCCGAGCCTTGACTTGGACACGAGCTGTGAGTATGCGATCAACTGCATTCGCCCAGAAGATACATGTAACCGGCTCCCTGGGTTGTAGTTACAGGAACTAAAACTGTCAGAATTTCCAAAGCCCATTTCCGGATAACCAATACACTCATTGCAGGCAGCACCGCCCATCGACGCAGATACTGCCAAGTAAAGGAAAAGTAACTAATAATGGGTCAATTAAGTTCTCGGGAAATGAAACTCTTGGGTTTCTCTCAGATTTGGCACTGCGCAATAAGAAATTGACCAGTACATATCGGGAACATCCTTTGTCACCAAACAAAATGTCAGGAGACATTTATCCAGCACATCATGCCCAACATCTAGACGGTTAACAGAAACTACAAACTCCATGTAATAAATTTTATTTAAAATTATTTTATTAATTGAATGAAAAATGTTCTTGAAAGCAGCATTTACAAAATTTTGTCATGATCTGAAATTCTGTGTTTGTTGACTTTTTCCCCAATCTGTTCCACATAAACACAGTAATGACAGGCCAATCATGTCCTTGTTTTATGTTCGACCTTGTAGTTAAATCTTCAGTAGTTTGTCAAAGACCCAATGTTCTAAAATCAACAATCAGGACGAAAATGAATAAAAAAAGTGGGTTAATAATGTGGTACCGTAACTAGAACAAAAGAGTCCAGTCTTCAATGTTCTTGGGAACAGTCCAAATATGGGTTGCTTCCCATTTCTACAGTGACATAAATCTTCGGGTTACATGGTTCAATGCTCAGAGCTCAACTGATGAGTATACCACAGAAGATAGAATATCAAAAAGCGATTTTCATGTATTTATAAGCAATGCACAACTACTATCCTACTTACATGTACATCAGTGCTCTGTTCACCCACACTCATGAAATCACAAACAGACAAACTCGAGCAACAAACTATATGTTCCTCGCTCCAAGACATCCTATCTTCAAAGCAGCATAGCTTATTCTGGAGCCAAATTGTGGAACTCACTAAATTCTGATTTGAAACAAGCACCATCCTTGAACAGCTTCAAGTCGAGGTTCATTTGTAGTTCACATCAGTAGAAAATGTAAATATATATATATGTAGAAACTTGATCTGTTATTACTTTTTATCATGCTTGTATATTTGTTAAAATGTATATGTATGTGTGTGTGTATACCATACCAGAGGGCCTCAGGGAAGAACAGTTACTCTCAGTAAATAAAATTTATCAATCAATCAATCTTTCTTACTTTTTCATCTTTCCTAGTTCCAGCGAGTACATGTATTAAGGAAGTTAAATTTCAACTGAAGTGGGCAAAACATATTTTTCTCAGTTGAATATTTCCCTTGACACACTTAAATGTATTCCATGCTGAAGGTCACACATGTTGTGCTTATAAACTATGCCTATTGTTCCATCGTAAGTGTCGCTCAAATGAAGTCTATATTTTACACATCTGTCAGGCACTGGAAGACTTCAAGCTTTTATAACTTCAAATCACGGTTCAATTGGATCATTCCAAACCTTGTATCTAGTCAGGCCCATAGCCAAGGGGGCCAACCCCCTTTTCGGATATATTATATATTTTTCTCATACAAATGCCTGTTTCAAACACTGACGCGAACCCCCTATTTGCCCCTTTTCCCATACAGCGAACCCCATGATATGCCCTTTTGGAGTCCTGGCTACGGCCCTGCTAGTTTTTACATAAGATTCAGTCAGTGTACAAGTGTTCAGTATGTATCAGGTACATGTACATGTATGGGTCTGGTAAACAATACATGTAAGGCACTTCAACAAAATTCAAACAGTGGCCAAAGTTCACCAAAGATTTGGCAATCCATAATACTTCATGGCACCGTTTACTTCACTCCAAAAAGGCTGGATACACATTCTGATTAAGGACCTTTTAATCTAGTTTAATTAATGAGATATAATACACCAAAATAGTGTCATGAAAATTTCCACCCTTATTTGAAAAATATTTTTCTCAGACTTTTAAGGACCTAAAGCGACTTTAAGCACCTTTCAGGCATAACATAGAGAATTCTTTCACTCTCAATACTCGAATGCTTGAAAACAATAATAATAATCTAACCAACAACATAATAAGGGAATTTGTTTTATCAAGGCTAAAATTTAAGGACTTTGCAGGACAAACAGATAAAAATCTGATATTTCAAGTACTTTCGGGCTCTGAAAATTGACACAGGTAATTTAAAATTCAATCTTGGAATTCCCAGGTGTTCAACTCTGAATTCAGTTTCAGACATGATGCAACGATCAGGAAACAGTGCTCACAACAACCAGGACAACAGTGGCATGGACAATAGGTGCTTACATCGACCCAAGTAAACCTTCAATGTTGAGCAAATATTGCTAGCATAGATCTGGCGTAACCAGGCTTATGAGATACTGTCGCTTGATGTTGAAGGCTTCTTGACTCTCAGCAAAGATGGCAGATGTAATGATGGATTCTGGGTAATCATTCTCTTTCAAGTAGCGCTCCAGGTTGGACCGAACGCACAAGTAAGTGTCAACTTTATACTCGCCACCAGAGGCCGCTTTGATGTTGGTGAAGAACTCGGCCAAGTATTTATTGAGAATTTCAGGCGGAATCTCATAGATGGAACGATGATCCACATAAGGGCTCTCCCACAACCACCGTTCAAATGTGCCGACTGACGCCACAATGTTCTGCAGCCTTGTCTTGGTCAAAACTGCCTTTCTGAGGCGAGCCTTGCGGAAGCTGTTTTCTTTGACTCTGTTGTACGGACCTCTCAGTTTCGGCTGAGATATCGGTTTAGCTTCTCCTTGCTTAGCTACGCCTCTTTTGGCGACTTCTCGTAGACCTGCCAGTGTCGATGCACTCACGCCTTTTCGGCTCTCTGGTAAAGAAATGAACCAGTTGTTGAATCAAATTAAAATTTTCTTTTTCTTTTCATTAGGTCTCACATGTTTCAAACTAATGTCTATTTTATGAGCAAGTGAATAAGATTTAACATCGCTTTCAACTATATTTCAGTCACATCACAACATTCGGGTCCGATTACTTTTCACAACCGGGAAGCCCATGGGTACCCCAGTCACCTCTTAATCTTATGACAACATGTCTGTGGAGCCAAGACCTATACTTTCCATGACCCGGTGTATGCACAATGACATTCTAGGTCAAGCCTGGCAGCCCCACAGGGCGTGTATTATATGAACCAATCCACAGTTACAGCATGGTCAGTCTGGTAAGATCATTCGAGATCTGTGTAAGATCTTTGACAATCTTAGTAAGATCATTCGGGGTATGGAGAACATCATTCGAGATCTACATAAGATCTTTGGCAATCTTGGTATGTTCATTCGAGGTCTGGGTAATTTCATTAGAGATCTGGGTAAGATCTTTGGCAACCTGGATAATATCATTGGAGATCTGGGTAATTTCATTCGAGATCTTGGTAAGATCTTTGACAATGTTGATACGATCATTCGAGGTCTGGGTAATTTCATATGAGATCTCGTTAAGAACTTTGACAATCTTGCTAAGATCATTTGAGATCTGGGTAATATCATTTGAGATCTGGGTAAAATCTTTGGCAAACTTGCTAAGATCATTCCAAATCTGGGTAAGTGAGCTTCTTGAAATTAGGGCATGAGTTCCTTGAAAGGAATGGTATATGCCGGTTATCCAAATGGGATACACTATGCCCAGTGTAGTGTTCTGATCAGCATAGATAGGAATTGCAATTGGAATGGCACATTGTGCTATTGTATGGCAAGCCATATGCCATCCTTTCTTTAGTGAGTTCGAAAATGGATGCCAGGGAGTTCCTAAGAATTCCAACTCGGCGCATCATGCCACAGTTTGGAATGCCAGTTCCTAGTATGCCGTAATTTGAAGAAGCTCTGTAATATCTTTCGAAATCTGGGTAAGATCTTTGGCAGTCTTAGTAAGATCATTCGAGATCTGGGAGTGAGTGAGTGAGTGAATAGAATTTAACGTCGCTTTCAACAATATTTCAGCTATATCGCGACGAACCTGGGTAAGATCTTCGGCAATCTTGGTAAGATAATTAGATATCTGGATAATTTCATTCGAGATCTGGTTAAGATCATTGGCAATCATGGGACGATCATTCGAGATCTGGGCATGATCTTTGGCAATCTTGGAAAGATCATTCGAGATCTGGGTCATTTCATTCGAGATCTGGGTAAGATCTTTGGCAATCTTGGTAAGATCATTCAAGATCAGGCTAATTTTATTCGAGATCTGGGTAAGATCTTTGGCAATCTTGATAGATCATTCGAGGTCTGGGTAACATCATTTGAGATGTAATTACGATCATTCGAGATCTGAGTAAGGATCGTGTCGATCTATACCCGTTTTCTAAAATATTTTTGTACATTTACTCGTCAAGGTCAAATAATGAATCCAGAGATAACTGCATAAAATGCACATGTGTTTAATGTTTATTGAACTAAGAATAATTCCTTCAGCGATTCGGGTTATACACAATGTATTCTAAATTGAATTCATCAAGTTTTCCTTAACAAAACAAACAAACAAAATGTATACAAAAACAACGTTAATTGCATTCCATGTATTACAGAAATGACAAACATTGTCACCATATTTCATGAGAATTTCTACAATTCACATCATAAAATTATTATACGTATACTGGACATAGCTCTCCCATGATGCTCCATACTCAAACATGAACTTTTAAATTGCAACATTTATCATAGTTTTAAGCAGTTGTGGCTGTTGTAAAGCTCTACAAGTAAGGTACTGAAAATACTTATGTCTACATCACCTTCACTGATTGTCACATTCGGTTAGACATCTAATGATCAAGATTCCCGTATTGGCCTGCATTGCCAGAATTGAGACTCTTTGATTGGTTAATATTCAACTTCACATCTTGGAAGAACTTTCCAGTCTGTCTATCAAACACACTGTTCATCAAGTGTGGCCATCCCATGAACAAAATGCAAGTGTCTACCATGGCCTAACTATTCAGTCCTAATATCAATTTCTTCTTTGGTGTCAGAAGTGGAATGCTCATGTCTACCTGAGAAAAGTTCCCATTTCAAATTTTCTCATCTAATACACAATTTAAAATGGCATGAAGCAATAATTGTTCTTTATTGTGATAGAAGTAAGATGTATGTACACCCAACAGCAACAATCTGTATTATACCCATAAATAGACGTATCCAGGAAGTTTTGGCATGGGAGCCCAAATTCTTGCGCCCAAATGAAAGAAAAGAAAAAAATTCTCAAAACAAAACATGCCGCAAATTCATTCTTCGCTGTGGAGAAACGTTACAAAATACCTCTGTTAATATCTTTTCAAATTAGACATAACCGCTATCGTACATGTAACTTCTGAGTCCGATACACATCGTGAAAATATGCGTTGCTGACCCTGCATTACATACTGCAAATGACAGTGTGTTGATCCCGCTCTAGTATGCAATGATCGCTGTGCTACAGTTTTTTGTTTTGCCTGGTCTACCTACAGCAATCAAAAACTTGAGAACAACCGATGTGTGGGGAATGTGTTATATCAGTAGCAACAAAAACGATGTGTTTGAGGGAACAGGATTACGGGAGAACAGAAAAATATACACCCTGGAACTGATTCAAGCGCTGAAATAGTATTTTTGCCGACCTAACAAACTTTTTAGACGGAATGCCGACTTGTATTATCGTTGACAGAATTTACAGGACTTGTTTCACACATTTTTCTGACCGACGCATACACAATGAGATATTATTCCACTTTCTTTTTTGCCGCACAGTTTTGTCACCGAAAAATCTCTGGAGATGTTCCTGCGGTATTTGAACACATAACCACTATTTGGGAATATTCTATATTTATCTATCAGGATCAAACAGAGACGGTTTCACTTAATTCGCTTCCCAACCCCCCAATAATCTGTCAATGTACTATTTATTATATATATATATCAGGATTATGCAGCTTTTGCATTTTACTACATGCAAAATTTAATGAGAACTCTATCAGAAAACAAGTGTGCATGAAACACTGGCAAGTCCACATCAGAATATTTTAACCAGCATAATAAGTAAGCTCAACAATGATACAGAAATCCTCTATCAATATACATGGACTTGGGGTATTCCCTGCATGCGCCATATCCGTCATCTAAGATGAAGCAATGTGAATTTACTTGATTTCCAATACTCAATATTGGGGAAAAAAGTGGTCAGCCAATGTTCCATTTACTAACATGTCAAGTCACATTGAAAAGCAGTATCTCACCTTGCATGAAACGTATCGCCTGTATGTCTTCTATTCACTTACTTATACACCTACTTGTAACAGAGCAGATTTAATGCTGCCATTTTATAGTGATGTCCCACCGAAATATCATGCCGTACCCCTGAACTGCGTTTCTCTGTAATGAGGCCAGCCTATGGAAGGGTGATCATTAGCATCTTCCATACTTTAGAGTGTATCGAAGTCAAAACAATGAAAAGAGTCTGGTATAATACAGATCAAAGTGAAAATAAAAGATCTAATCAATGATAAATGGCCATACAGGCATGCACAAGTCTGTCAACAGAACTAAGTGCATGTACTCAGAAAGAATAAATCGGTAACTATTTTCTACTATGTGCTTTTTTCAACTCAAATTTATATAGTCCGGCTTCAAGATCACAAAAGAAAGGCGTCTCACCTTTCTAAATATATTAATATTAAAATATTTCCTCAAAAGAGCGGTGAAAATAACTACATGTAACTGTGATAACAACATATCAAACTTTCTCTCAGATTTTGTTCTACGTGAACTTTTCTCATTCTGCTTTACATACGGGTACAGTGAAACCGGGAAATACTGACCGAGTGTGGGACCGGGTGATAAATGTCAGTTTTGAGGGTGTGTCACTTTATCAGGTTCTGTGATGGTAGCTGGGGGAAAGTGGGTCAGTAGTTTTGGTCGACTTAACTGGGATTCCACTTTTTGAGGGGTCGACAGGGACTGATCTACACTTAGGCCACTCCAATTTTATATTTTGTTTCACAAGCAGATTTTCTTCTTTTTTTTTCAACACTGAAGGCAATACTAAAATAACTGGACCAGATGAGCAAAAACTCCTCTTCCCACAGAAAGAAAGGGGGAGGAACTTCAAAAGTCCGGTTTTATTTTATTTTATTATTGATTTCAACTTTGAAAAAAAAAACCAAAAAAAAATCATGGAGTGTGGCAAAGCACAGTGAATTAGGCCGAATTATGTGACTGGTAAAAGTCGTGGACTACATGTAAGAGTATTAAATGCTCTAAATACAGCCTGATAGCTGATATTAAGCAACATTACTATTGGTGCCAGTATGTTCAGATAAGCAGCTTGCAAAAAAAAATTTGGAAAAAAATTGTTTGCCCAGTAGGGCGCCAGAACTCATGGCATTAAACATACAACGGGTTAAAAATGGTCAATAACCAAGGTTTCACCACATGTTTTTGTTTGTGTAAAATCATGCTTTCAAATAATCTGGTCAGAGGAAATGCAGGTCACTCCCAAAAATACACTGCCCCTGCAAAAAATGTCTAGTATGAAAATTTAAGACCAGGTTAAAAATTGCCGAAGTGAACTAATTTTACCTTGGCATCAACCTTCACAATTGCTGAATGTCATGGTTAAATTGTAAAAGTGGCCTTAAAAGAGCATTAAAATATCATGGCAAACTGACATACATATATTTCAGTTTCTGCCCCTAGACTCTTAATGAATTAATGTCAGTAATATTCAGTTCAGACTCTATGCTTAGTTTATCCATAAAACAACTGGCATGGTTCAATTCTGGGTGACGGTCATGTCCCTCTTACTACATTGTATCTGGGTACAGGACATACATTCCGAGTCTGGGCACAGTACATCTACATTCTGGGCAGTTTCCGAACACATATTTAGTGTCTGGGCATATATATATATCCAGTCTCTGGGCACAGAAAACCAATTCAATTTTCATGTACAGTATCAATGGACATTCACAGAAACTTCATGTTTGAAATAGATTTTCTTCCAATCATCTCCTCAGAACAATGGAAACGCCAGATTTCTCTTTGAATATTTAGATTGACCAATGAAATGCTATGAAACTTGAAGATATCCCATCATGCACTGTTGTTCCTATAAACCCCATTTCAATGTCCCTTGGGCAGTTGATGAACAGCAGTCCGTTGTAATTTCTTCCGCATCCTGTACCTCTGGGAGCGTAGACGAGATTTCTCGCGCATTCTTGCTCGTTGGTCATCCGACATGTCTGTTTTCATTTTCTCACGATATAGGCGACTCATATCGGCCCTTGACAGAGATTTCCTCCCAAACTCTGAAAGCCAAAATAGTCCAGACATTAATATAACCCATGTAGGAACCCTACAGAAAACTGTCGTCATTTGGAAATTAGAACTCAGAACTGACACGGATTGACCATTACATGCAGGTGGAATATGTGTTATTATTGATGCTACAAGTTGCAAAGATGAAATGGAGCGGATCCAATTTGTCACAGACAAATATACATGTTCAACTGCTTTTCAAGGTAGCCGTAATTGTATATACATGCTCCCAACGAACAGAATCGTATATCAAGAATATTATGTAATATGCACAAATGTACTGTAAACATGTAGAAGGATGGAAAATTCCACTATGAAAACTCAAAAATACAGCACACAAAATGAAGACTTATATGAAAGCATAAAGCGATATGCCCCAGTTTAAAAACACTTTATTGGTCCATTCAAATTTTCAAAAAGAAATCAGGTATTTTCATTGGCTTGTTGAGGAGACCATCCAGCCAATCACAGAGTTTCACAAGAGGGTACATTTGAATTCTTTGCAACATTTCATTCAGACCCATGTTGTAACATTTGATTCAGACCCATGTCTTGAGAACTCCTGTCCAAAGTCCATTGTAATGATAAAAAGATTTTACACCCTGTGGTCATTAAAACATGTCTGACCTAGTGACCACACTTCTGGAACCAGAATGGATTGATCATGAATTATACAATTTACAAAGTACTGCTTCTTTCAGACAACTTATTGGTTTATCCATTACAAGAACCTATAAATACCATCATTAACAGATGGTAAATGTATATGTCAACAAGAGGCAGACAGCAGGCAAAACGTACAAACACCTATATTATCACTAACAAATGATAAATCTAGGTCTACAAGAGGCAGCCAGGATGCAAAATGTACAGAAACCTGTAACATCATCACCAACAAAATGTTTATATAGCCAGGACCCAAAGCGCTCTCACGATGATATCGCCTGATAACCTATCAGTAATACATGTAACATCCTGCACCTACTGGAGAAAATAATCTCCCTTCCCACACAAATACATGTAACTGTCACAAAAATGTCACCTTTGAATCACACTATGCATGTATATCCTACTATGGAGGGATTTAACTAATCCCAAGCTATATAATTATGTAATAATAGATGGAGAGAGAGAGGGGAGAATCAGATTTAACATGTCACATTCAGCAATATGTAATAACAGAGATGATCTCACACTGGCACTGTGTGGACAACACAACATTTGGTGTCAGAAGTGGGATACCCGAGTGGTGTGCAGAAGAGAAAGATCTAATATAAATTACTCCAACTTGACACATCACATTCCTGATATGGCATCAATGTGTTCAGAAGGGCAGGGGAATGATCATCCACATTTTCCAACACAGACTGAAATTCAGTAGAGCATCGTATCCAGTCCTGAATCTGTATTTTCACTACATTTGGTGTCAGAAGTGGGATGCTATTTTATAGCATAAAGGTATGCAGATAAAGTCCATGTGATTCATCTAATTCTCAGGTATCTCCTCTATTCCCAGGTTTTCAGGGGAAGTATTCCTGCAATTCTTAACTTCAGATCTTGTTTGTCTTTCCAACGTCTGTATCTTGTCTTCGCCGCCTCCTTCATCCTTTCTTTTTCTTCCTCTGTCATTCGTTCTTTCATTTTCCGGCGATAAATTTTCTGCCGCTCTGCATTAGTCAGCTTTTTCTGACCAGGACGCTGTCCTGAAAGCATAGGTTAGAACAGCTCAGATCGTCAGGGAAATGGACGGTTTCAGAGAAACTGATCATAGTTACACGATTAACTTCGCATGATCAATCCTAGTAATACTATAGCTCCCAAACAAGAATGGCCAGATTGGCGAAACATGGGATGAATCATTCACATATGGACTCACTGTAGGTCAATGCCATGTTCACATCAGACTTCGCCGAGCTCAATTGGGCATTGATAAAGAGGCTTTTAGGAGTACAAGTGTAGATCACGACAATGATTGAACTATTCGAACAAATGTACCTGTACTCACAAGGCTGGAAATAGGTGCCTGCCAAATTTTAAAACACCCCTGCAGATCATGATGAACTACTCCAGCTTGAATCTCCATTTACAAAGTTAAAGAGGTCATGGTGCAGAACATTTCCCAAAATAGGGGTGACAAGTAGTTATGACAGGTGCTTATTTCCAGGCTTGACTCAGCGACAGGTAGAAAAAATGTCCACCTGTGTTGACAAATTGAACTTATGATATCCTGGACTAAAGCAACCCAGCAACAAACTGAAACACTAAGACACGTGCCTACCAGATCATTTTATCAAGTCTCTTGTTTCTCAGTCATCAATCAGGGCTGCATCTAGGTATTTTTTGCAGGTTCCGATCCCAAACTCCCAGTTCCCATTCGTAATTCATTATTGAGGGTCCAATTTTCATTAGTGAAGTTCAGCGCAAATAGGCTGTGATCAATCACATAACAGAGGCTCACTAGCATGAAGTCAATACCCAGCTACGCAATCAGATCGATACTGAGGCTCTCAAAAGCTTTTTCTAGGAGTATTTCCTTCAGAAATCCTTTCAAATTGAACAACAACACTTTCATTTTTTGGGGGGGTTTTTTCATTCGAGTTTGGGCATCAGATGTTTTGGGTGCCCATACATTGGTATTTTAATACCAGATTAAGATTTTTGCCAGTCAGATGTCCCTGCCCATAATTGTGAAGACTGAGGCCTGATTATATCCTTTCGTGTTACATATATGAGATTAGAGATCCCTCTCTTACACTAGACTTGACAAGAGTGAGACATAACTCATCCTTCGAATCTCTCCCACATCATGCTCTCATAAATCATATACAGAGAAATTTTCAGCTCTATTATTTCACATATCAAACCCTGAAGACATGCATGGGTTAAATGTACCAGACATGCCAGACAGAACCAGTCAACATTATATTTAAGCCCTGCATACACTAACCCCCCCCCCCTTTTTTTTTTGGCACAATCTTTTGGAAGATGACTGCTGTCACTTGGGCTCTCCTGATCTTGATCTCATCTTGGTATTTAAGCATGACAAGACAGCAAGTGATGGCAGTGGTTCTCATAAATTTGAGTCCCTTTGGTCAAAATGAGACTGTGTGCCTGGATTTATGTTAACCCTAGTCCTGTCGGCCACTTTTACGCTGGTCAACGTGTGAGTGCCAGGCTGTCAAGCAGAGTTGAACTGTTCAAAATGAGCTAAAAAAACGGCGACTTTCTGGTCATGGGAATTGATAAATAAATTGAAATTATGGATAGTATTTGATGCACGATACATCATTTTAAAACCCTGAACATACATTCAGAACATATTTGTCATTTTACAGCTTTAGAAATATATAGGAATCGTAATTCGGCAAAAATTGTGTACCGTAAAACTCACGTAAGAATTCTATCACGTTCAGAGTACTACCGATGGACGGTCTGTTTTGCTTCATCTCCACTTAATAACTCGCCTAAATTCTTATAGATGTCACAGTATGTATTCCTGGTTACTCGTAGCATAACGATTATTGAATATTTATTGAATATTCCAAGTAAATCGGTAAAAATCCTTTTGTTTACGCGAAGTGTGGCTGCCTTCAGCGAAACCTAGCGCCATTCTGACTCCATCGAAATCGGCCAGGGCGCATGCGTAACTCGTGAATATTTTATGCTAATGAGCAGTAGGAGCAGTTTGACCAATCATGAAGTCGGCTTATGTCAGGTGGTCAGCATTTTCCCGGGTTTATTGGAGTTGAATGGAAAGGACTCGAAACACATGACCATTTCATCCAATAAAATTGACGCATTTTTACAACCTGACACGAGAAAGGTTGAGAAGCATGAAAGCAGAGTTGTTGCCCTTCAATTTGACATCTTTAACGTTGGGATTGTCTTCCGGGTTTTCGTTGGAGAAGCTCGTAAACAGGATGCGTTTTTACGCGTTTCAACAAACTTTTCTCAATAAATGACACTCTGTTTTAAATTTGTAGACGATCTTCACATAAATAAGTTTCTTTTTTAATAATAAACACCGAACTCACGTGAAATAATTAATGAAATAATACGTTATAGTTGGAGTAAGTCGTGTCTGGTTTGATTTTTCCACACGTGGCTCCAAATTCTTTCGAAAAACAGTTTCTCGGAACGTATATATCCGGAGTCGACACTGGGAACTTGACAGTCCAGCAACGTGTATACACGGAGTTGACAGGACAAGGGTTAAGAATCTTTGAACCTTCATTTACAAAAAATGCTATAGACTACTATAAAACATGCATGGTCTTAGATAAATCTTGCATAACATGATATGTTGACATAAAATGGTCCAGTCATTTGTCTGGACTGCTTTCAGGGACATAAATAACATGTACATGGAACATGTCCTTCAAACCTTCAGAGCACATCTAGCCGATTCTGTCAGATGCGAAAGAATCAGATGATTACTTTCCAACTTCATCAGCGTTTGCTGCACACCTTCACAACATTGTTGTAAGCATCAAGAAATTCCAAAAAAATGACTCAATATCACTTGACAACAAGCTAAAATGTGACCTAATGCCAGAGGTTTTATGAGTTGAACAAGATATATCATTATCACACATGAACCACGAGAATTCTAAACAGTTTCATGTCTGACTCAGTCGCTTGCGCTGATGTCGCTTCATCACTTGCAATGCATTCATGAAGTCAGAAGTTATGTGACGACAGACCATATCGTAGTAAATGTGTATACAACTGAACTACATTATGATGAAGGAATAAGAACACGATATCAGGGTTCGTACACTTCCATTCCATGAAAATCATTTTCCAGGTTGATAAATGCCATTTTCCAGGAGTTTTCCAGCACTAAATTAGTCTTCCAACACTAAATTACAGTTTTCCAGCATTAAATTAGTTTTCCAGCATTAAGTTTTCCAGCACTAAATTACAGTTTTGCAGCACTAAATTACAGTTTTCAACATATCAACAATCATTGGAACTAAACAATTTGATTTTCCAGGAGTTTCCAAGACATAAAGCTAATTTTTAAGCATTTTAATCAGTACCCAGGATGAAATTTCAGTTTTCAGTTTTCAGGAATTTCCAGGAGGCATACGAACCTTGAACACTCCATTGAGATATGTTTCTAGAACACAACTTCCAGCCTTACAAGACTGGTAGCTGAAGCTTATCAAGATGTAAGGATTCAAGCTGAACCCTCAGGTAACACTATGATAGTTAGTTTTGATCTCACACAGTTTCATCACAATGGCTGGCCTGTACAATCCGGTACAGTTGCCAAACCAGTTCTAATTCATAGCTTTATATTTTATCATCGTACACGCATTTGCAAATACATTTGCACAATGTTTTCAGTTTCATAGTAACAAAGGGACTTTCCACTGGATCATCTCAAATTAACTGGGACAGGAATTGTTTCGAAGTCAATACAAGTAATTGCTGAGGTCAGCTTCGCAGTCAACAATGACAAGGTTAATGTCGCAGCAACTTCCCCTCAGTCATTCATAAGTGACCATTGTGTTCAATGTAGGTCATGTCCATGCCATAAAATTTTTGCCGAGGTGGGTTCCTTATTCATGAACGCTGAACAAGCTTGTTCGTTCTTGTTAAAGGTACTTTTCATGTACCCCTGACTAACCAGTCTTGTTAATTTGAGATGATCCCTCAACCAACAATACACATAGTCACCTACATGTAGCATTATACAATAGACAAAGCTTCCAGGCATTTTTGCTCCCCAAGAATGTTCTTTTCAGACTCTTGACAACTTTTGATGCAATCTCGCATTTGATCATTATATTTCGATGCCCATTTTAATACTAAGAGATCGAAATGAATATATGCCAGATGAGCTTTTGGTCTATTGCAGGCCATATATCTATGCATGTACTTATTTGACAGTAGAAATATATATTGTGAGAAATGATGCAAATAACACATGTGCAAGGAAACACTCCAGTCAGTCAATTCTCAGAAATTAGTCATGTCCAGAAAACAGGTTACTGACATTGGGGAAGGGCAGTTGTGAATGTCCCTCTTGGTCCGATTAGTCATGGTTACTGACATTAATTGGCCTGTACTGCATAATGGCATCAGTGGTCATGGTTACTGCCATCAGGTGTCATCATTACTAGCCTCAGCTGTCATGGTTACTGGTCTCTGTTGTCATGGTTACTGGTCTCAGCATCATGGTTACAGTTAGCATGGTTACTGGTCTCAGTGATCATGGTTACTAGCCTCGGCGGTCATGGTTACTGGTCTCAGTTGTTATGGTTACTGGTCTTAGCTGTCATGGTTACCGGTCTCAGTTGTCATGGTTACTGGTCTCAGTTGTAATGGTTATTGGTCTCAACTGTCTTGGGAGACTGGCCTCAGTGGCTATGATTACACAAGTACAATGTACCCTAATTTTACTGAGAGGTCTACTGGAGTGTTTCCCACAATATGGTATATTCTCTAGTTATTCAACCACAGGAAGTCGGTGCAGCAATTTAATCTCGTATACAAACTATTGTTCATCTCCGTGTGGCATTAAAATTTTCAGAAGTCTTCGCAATGCAGTTTCACAATTCAGCAGCAAGGCAGAACATTTGTCCTACTCCATTTTTTAATTTGATGGACTTAACTGCTTCACTTCCTCTTCCTGTGGTGGAATTGTTAGAGAATTTCAGTAATAAAACAATACATGTAATACTGTTAGTGATGTGAACAACTGAACAATTTATTCATATACCATACAGCTTATAATCCAGGGACCAATTATCTGGAGGGACAACCAGTGTGAATATGATTTAACGTCGCTTTCAACACTCAGGGCCTGATCTAGACTTTTAGTTTGGGCACCCTTACCTGGCGCAGAGTGTGATAAGTTATAGTGAAATAGGCCGCGATGTGGGACTGTCGAAGCCCATGGAAGCTGTGGGAGTATTGAATGGTCTAAATACAGCCTGATAACTTAATATTTGGCAATAGTAATTGCATTAATATAGGTTTCAGCCTGTTCAGAGGGAATTTGCTAACAAATTTTTTTTTTTTTTTTTTTTTTTTTTCTCATTTGGGCGCCCAAATTCATGGCGCCCAAACCCGTTATAACGGGTTCAAAAACGGCCTGGATCAGGCCCTGACACTATTTCAGTCATATCTCGACATTTGGTTCCTATTTCTTTTAGCACCCGGTAATGAATGAAGGGACAACCAGTGTGAACGAAGGGCACTCAATGCTGGAGAAAGGAACTCAATTTTCACATATTTGACTTTTATATGGCTTCCTGAGGTAGACTTGTTTTTATCCCTGAACTTTGGGGCAATGGTGAAAACAAATACAAGTAATCCCTCTAATAGTTCAAGCACAGGATTGAAAGTGAAATTCCTCACCATAATATCTGGGCGGGACACATTTATTAAAACAGGAAGTTGACAAAATCATGCAAAAATCATGCATGCAAGCCATTATTTCTTCGTTATTTCAATGATTTTAGAGGGTGATCAAAATTATTAGAACCACCGACTGAATTTTGTACCCAAAATTGGGGGTGGTTGAAGTTTGATAGGGGGAATGAACTATTAGAGGGATTGCCTGTTTCTGAATCAGGCTTGGGAAAATTAATAGATTTTATTTCACATGAACATGTAGCTACCTTTTCAGTGAATCTTCCAAGAAACTCTGTGATTCGATGGATTTTTTTACAGTTTTCCTCATAAGCCAATGAAAATGTCAGATTTCCATTTGAGAATTTGAATTGACCAATCAAATATTTTACAACTGGAAGCTATCCCATGATGCAATGTTATTTCTGTAAAACCCATTCAGGGACTGAACTGAATTTTCTGCTGTGTGACAAAAGATAACCCCTTTGTTGCATATCTCTGCGTATTTCTTTTACTTTATTTCATAGCTATTATGTTCGTCAGCTCTGTTTTATGACCATGAAAAGGCCAGCTGAGCTCGACAATGAAATTGATCTGGTGCAAAGGAATTTGTCATTCTGAAGCAAGCCTCCTTATAGCAGTGGTCATAAGAATTGTTGTCGACGAACTTCAGGGTCCACTTTTGGCAGATGAGTAATGAAATCGATAAAGTGTTTTGATGTTCAATACAATTGTTTTTTTGATATTCTTTGAGACTGTGACCAGTAAAGATCAAGCTGCAAGACGGACTGTCCTCAAGTTTTATTGGGAATATTCTAAACTGAGATCATCCAATTTCTGTTTCAAAGTTTAGGGCAAGAAATGATGGCCATTCTTAGCGCTTGGTAAATTAGATCAAGAAGCGAGTACGGTAATTCCCGTAATAATTCGATCACAGAAAGTGCAGCAAAAATGGCTTATATCTGGCAATATTATTCAAGGCATCAGCTACAAAGTGTCACATTTTGTCATTATATGACTTTTCTTCAATTTAAATGAAGAAAGTGAACGTTAATTTTTCTCTTCATTTGAATAATAGAGTTGAAAACTGAACTTCCTGTGATTGAATTATTAGGGGAATTACCGTAAAAGTTTGATCAACTTGCCAAAATAACAGGAAGAAGTCAATGTATTTTGCCTAGAAGTGACAAGTAAATTATAGGTTCCGTACTTAGAGTGCTTTACTGCCAATGTAATCTGAGGCGAAACTACCCGGTTTAATTTATAAGTGACCACAGATCGGATTTGTATTCATACGGAAAATGGAAATTCCAGTCATCCCGAAAGTTCTGCAGATGTTTGAACAGGCCTACTATTCTGCAGTGAATAACAACTGCCACCAGCACTTCCATATTTAATGTATAACATGGCCCTCACTGAAAATTGAAAGGGATAGATAATGAGTATTGGAATCACATTATGAAATCTGGGCCTTTCTTAAGGGTTCCACTGGTGGGGCTGTATGGTACATGTTTGGGCGACTGTTAAATAACATTTGTTTTCTGGCAACACATTCCTATAATCTAATTCACATTTCTCCCCTCCACCCATCCCCCAGCATGCATGTACATAAATAAACATTGTCATATTTTGTTCTGCAAAGAGTGTGAAAAGATATTTGTTGTATAAAGTGCATGTGTACCCACCTGTCATGTCGCTGAATCCGTCTCGTCAACATCCAAGCTACTTTTGCATATCATATATTGTATTTGTGAAGTTGCATCGCTGTCCCCTCAATGGGTCAGTTGCACATTCTTGAGAGAACAATGAAGAGTCCATCTGTTCACAGACCAGTGACTTCAGCTGATCAGCTTCTGGGTTGTCTAATTTCACTTTAAACTATCTTTTAACCCAGAAGACAACTTGAACTGGTGATAGCTGGAATACTTTTATACATATGTACTATATATTATCCCTTTATTCAAAGAAAGCGTCATTATGTTGAAATACTGGGAAAATATAGTACATATATATATGCATTTATGCCAGCTATCACCAGATTAAGATAGTCCCCAGGGTTAAAAGATAGGGGAAAGTGAAATTAGACAACCCAGAATCGGCACATCTGAAAGTCACTGGTCCTTGAACAGACAGGCTCTTCTTTATTCTTTCAATAATGTGCAACTGAGGCATTAGCCACTGCAATTACTGAGGACAATGCCATAGAAAAAAGTAACTCTGCCTCAGCAGTTTTTAACATTGTGTTAAATGGGAAACATTTCAATGGCACAAGATTTTTTTGCTCCAGCAGGAATCCTAATTGTGGGGGCTGCATGGTGATAATATAACTGCATAGTAAAATCTCTAATAATTTAGTACAGGAAGTGAAATTTCATCCCACAAAATCAGGGGATGAGCAAATTATAACAAGAAGTTGACAATAATGGTTGATAATCCATTGTTTGAATTACTTCAGAGGGTGATCAAATATAATAGAATGACTAGTTGAATTTTGTCCATGAAAATGGGGTGATAGGACAATTGAGTGATTGTAGGGTTCACTGTAATTCTCTGATGATGCAATCACAATTGGTGTACTTATCACTCAGGGATAATAGTTGACTGAAGTTATACAAATCAAAAGTCATGGTGATTTGGTGAAAAGTATAGTCATCCTAAACACAATTGCATATAATAGGAAGTGACCAAATTAACTGGATCAAAACGTTGATAAAATGGTAGGTTTGATGAAAATGTATAAAAATCCTATTTCGGAGACAAAGCCACAACTTTGATTGTGTGATGAAATGTTCCGAGTGATTGATTCATTTGAGACTACCTTTTACCATCCTCCTGTTATTGTATAAGCATGACTATGAGCAATATTATTGAGGAAAGTTGAAGGCATTGAGGTTGACCTTATTTAAATGCTGTTTTTGATCCTGCCTTTCTCATCATAACAGAGTACAGGCTTAGATCTAGGGTCTCACAGCGTCCTTAAAAAGGACACTGGTATGAAATCAAATGACAGATTTTTGCATAAAATCAAATGATTTTATTTCAGAATACATACTTGAAACAGCCAGAAAGTGAAGTGAAATGTAAACTGACATCAAGTGTTGCAAGAATACACCCAAAAAATCCCAATGGACAAATTTTTCATCATATGTATGGCAAATTATGGACTTTCTGACTTCTTGCAAGACATCTTGGAAATTGCATTTTTTCAAATACGGGCAGTGTTATTTCAAATAAGGACTCTGGTTAAAATATCTGGATCTAACCCTGGAGTACGAGTTCAAACATGGCAAGGGAGATAATTCTCAAACAAGTTGGCATAGTTGTCTCCCTTTCTTTAGAGCATGCAGAATGGCAACAAGATTCACAGACTGCTCCATCTTTCATTGGGCTAAGTAAATAAATTTCTAGCTTCACAGACCTGGCGTGTAACTTTTTAGTGTCACAAAATTCTTTTTATCACCAACACAATTTTCTTTTTTACTTTTTACACATTTCTCTCACAAAATTTTGCCAAAATGATGTTTGTGACCACTGATCACACAGCCAATAATGCTAGTTAAGAATTCATACATACACAGGGATTCATAGAAGTCCATTTTTACCAATGATAATCAGGGGTAAAATTGACTCAAAAACCCAATTCAGGCCCTTGAATTTGACTAAAAAAATTTAGGCTTTGATGGAAACTCCATGGCCTATTATTTTAAGGGATGAAACAATATAAAATCATTGAGAATGGTGGTAAATTTGAAGAAATATACAATTTGAAGAAAATACCGAAAACTGAATACGCTCAATTGAGTAAAAAATACTCAAATTCAACTTCTATGATTCCCCGATACAATGGAAGTTGTAAAATACTTTCATGAAATTCTGTGCTATGTACCGTTGCCAGATAGTAAACAATTCAGATTGAGTATGTATGCATGTTGTGTGGTACATGTATTTACAACAACAATTGCATATAAAAGTAATCTAATGTATCTAATGTCACCAGAAAACAGTATTATTGACCAGTCCCCAAAAATAAAGGTAATGAGAACAAATTATAGACACCTACCATTACTGCTGCCTGCCTCAACACCAGACCCCTGGCTGACCCAGCCTATGTCTCTTAATGACTGAACATTCATTACTTGGGGATTTCCAGAATCACTCATGTCCGTCGACTGATCACTGTGTATATCTACTCCACTTGTGCTGGGTCCACCGATAGCTCCGGGGAGGTTAGAGTTCTCTCCCTTTAAGTCACTCTCCTGTGCATCTTCGTGCAATCCACCAGCAATTACTGACATTAAACTTTGGTTTGAGGGTGAGTCTAAAGAACCAGATGTAGCAGATGGGGCTCGGCGTAATTTTGCTGGAGTGGAAGTGAGCTGTTCGGACCATTGTTCGCTCGATACAGTTTCTGCTGCAGTTCGTTTTCTGCCACTCGCAGATGGAGAAGGGGAGTCAATGTTTTCATGAATATGTAAACTAACCGGAAATATGTCTGTCTGTGAGTCTGTCGGTTCATCTTTCACAAATACAATATCGGGAGACAGACGTTCTACGAGTCCTGCACTTGGCACAGATTGAGAATGTAAAATGCTGGAATTGCCTTTTGGCGACGTTGCTTGCACTGCTCTTTGTGATGCTGCACCCCGGGACAGACCGGGACTAGCACCACTGTGCTGTCTGTCCGTCCGACTGTTCGTATTTGTCTTTGCACCAAACAGTTTTTTACTCCTGCTGCTTAAACCTTTCAGCCATATTGGGTCTGGTTCTTCACCTGAGCAATCTATAAGGGAATATGAATACATTGAAGTTACTGGGAAACGTTTTGTTTTTTTAAAATATCAGATATACTGTATTATTATATATTATTCCTGTCATCTTGCATAAATTAGTACTTTTCAGACAGATGTTACGAAGTGACCCACTATTCATGTATTCATCCCACCAACCTGGTACGATAGGCCTGATATTAGCTATTAACTATTTCCCCCATATAAGCGGCTTTTGACGACTTGTGTAGATCCCCATGTAAGCGTGTTTTGACGAGTGTTCGCGTAACCCATGAAGACGGGTTTTGACGAGTGACTTGAGTTCCCATGTGGTGGATTATTCTTGTAATTTTTGGCGTTTACTTTGAGTAAAACCTAATTAAAACTTAATTATACATTTTCAGAAAGCCAAAATTTCAAAAAATCTGACTATATGGACTGTTGGTATGTTTTATGGTAAGGATAAAACAAAATCGGGAGAGAAACAGAAATAATCGATGAAAAATGCGCGATTTGACAACAAATTTGTTTCGTGTGCTCCAAGACAAATGTTCGAAAAATCGTAAAACCTGCTTCCAAATTCCTGAATATTTCACGTAACGCAAGCATAAACTACCAAAGTATCTAACCTTGATGACTATCTCGTCAAATCTGCCCATCTGAGTTTATTTTATGTATTTTCCCGGGACCTGCTGCCTTCGCGGTAAATGTTTTCAGCCGCCATTCTTTCCCAGTCAGCCTTCTGTTTGACAGTGACCATAGCGACCGAGTCGCCACGTGACCTCTTCCTCCAATCACGCCGGGCCGCGCTCAACCTTGGCCAATCAGTTGAGCTATGTTAATTTCACCTTATGAATATTTATTACCGTCTTTATTCTCCTGTATAAACTATATCGGATTGAAACAGTTATAGTTCGTTCTACACCTGCCATCTTGTGATGTCGCTGCCAAATCCCGATCCTACGGAGAATTAGCTTTACGATGGTATACGGAAAGATACGAAAGGTAACCGGAAAGCAGGAAGAGAACGTTGCAAAACGTGGCGAAAATGCGACAATTTCTTTGCTGTTTTTCGCGATTTCCAACAGAAGTCAAGCGGACACAACACATTTTCTCACAAGTTTACTTATTTTTAGAATAAATGTTGCCGATATTGGTATAAAACGTGAACAAATTACGTAGAATGGGTCTGTGGGAGACCATTGGTAAATATTTCTCCACATGACATGGGACATAAAACGGGATATTTTACATCGCTGGAGAAGTATGAAAATTGAAATGAGTCCATGGGTTGAAGACCTACGCCATTACAAATCTATTATGGGCCAGAGAGAGAAAATTCCCCACAAGTCTATGAGGGAAAGAGTTAACTCTTCCCCCCACATAAAGGATTGTTGACAAGTTGTGGCGATCCCCATGTAGATGAGTTTTGACGAATGGTTGTGTAACCTATAAAAGACGGGTTTTGAAACGGTTGTTCTGATCATAATTATCTGGTTGTCAGACCATCTTCAAAATTTATGGGAATCCATGCAGATTCTCGTAGTTTACATGAAACTACTGATATCCACTGGAATGCGAAGCTATCATTTCCATACAGATTGCTAAAATATCACAGGAATCAATTGGATTCCGTTGAATTATTTTGCGGGGTTGCCGAATAGAATCGGATTCCAGTGGAAAAGCAAGCCCGGGTTGTAGTTCCACTTGTTCTCACATAAATTTATGTCAATGTGTTATGATGATTTTCATCTGTTCTCCAGCAAAATTTATTTTTTACAATCTGTTTTGCTCTATTAAACGGTATCTAAGGGTTTCCGCCAGAAAAAATTTCCTATGTCTGCAGGAGTGAAGCGACCTCACCAAGTCGGAGATGGAGTAGGTACCAAGGGAGATAAGTCTGAAAACGGGGTTTCCAGCTCACAATGCGGAAAGATTTTTTTCAAAATTGCCATTTGAATTGATGGCTTGTGAGAACATTTGGAGATAAGGGCTGTTCCAGAAAATGGTACATCGGGTGGGTGGGTAACACCTTTTTCTGACCCCAGCCACCCATCTATCCAATCTATCTTAATAAATTAAAATCCTATATGCTTCTCTATCGTATGGTCGCTACAGGGTCTTATACTCGCCGATCTCCCTTCGTGTTTTGTTTACATCTGGGACTTCAAACTCTTGACCAATCGTAGCCCATCTTCTGTATTCTCTGGTGACATGACTCGGAGTTGATCGATATTCCAGCGGTAAAACAAGAAATATCAACATTTCTTTTCTATTCTCGCTTTCGAGATTTACTTTTACTGATTCAATCAATTTTCTGATGAAGTTCCACTATGATGAAATAGAAATATTGCACAGAAAATACCCGATATACAGAAATAATTCAGTCGCTCGACGAAATTACTTCCACCGACCTGTTCAGAACCTCTTCGTCCAGCGACTGCGAAAAATAGCTCGGGCAGCAGCCACGAGGACCCTTCATGGACAAAATTTTGCGAATATTTGGCGAAATTATCCCCTAATCCGACTGAAAAAGGTAACAGTAGGTACAAAGGTATGTCAGACTTTAAAATGTCTCTTATAACGAGACGACTTTTCTGTCAGCAATTTCGCCGATACGTTGTGAAGTTGAAAGGGGTTGATCGCTCGCTCGCTCGCTTACTCAGACCCAGGGTTTCTCATTTCCAGCTGACACAGTGACAGTTGTGCGCTGCATGCATACTTAGCTCGGATGTTTCGTTGTTGCTTTTTTAGGACTTCCCCTGTCATAATGCCGTCATTTATAGATAGTATAATTCCCGTTTAAATTGATGTCATTTAATCCAGACGTCTGGCATGAAACAGTGCGGGAGCCGATGTCACCTTTTCTCGGTTAGGCCGAGCGTCGAGTTGGGAGTGGAAATGTCGCTACTAAAACGGATGTGATTGGTCCGTTTGCAGCACTGCATATTCATGACATGACATCACAGAACACGGAGGGAGATCGGCGAGTATAAGATCCTGTAGCGACCATACGATAGAGAAGCATATAGGATTTTAATTTATTAAGATTGCCCATCTATCATTTATCCTATCTCCCTGTTAAATGACTCAATACCACCCACCATGCCCACCACACCTACATGTATACCATAGAACTAAAAAAATCTTTCCCTCATCCCATGTACTTTATTCTGTAACCGCTCTAAAAGTAGTTATCTCGCTCGGTTGATTGAAATGCACAATTTGTGTGTCAAAATATTATGGCGACTAGTTTCACGTCATGATGGAGAACACATACATTTAGAACACTATAAGATCAAACAGTGAGACAAGAGTACATATTGGATTGCATCTGAAGTTTAGCAAGACTGGGAATTTGAGTTTCGAATTCCGTGACTTGCCAGAATTTTACATGACAATTGGAACCCGACAATTGGAACCCTGGCGAGGCCTTAATTCATAAATCGCCATTGCTACTCGTTACCCAAGGCCATCTATCGTCAATAAATCACCAATCACTTACCTAGAGATATGGAGCCTTTTAATTTGTACTCTGCTAATCGTAAGTCAAGCCACACAGCAAACTGAGACAGAACATTGGGTTCGCTGCAGAGCTCTCCTATTATGGAGGCAAATTTGAACTGCACTCGCTCCAATGACACTCCCATGATTTTCAGTTTTACGTTGAAATCTTTAACAAAAACTATGGAGGTCGGCGTCCTTCAGAGCTGAAAAAGAAATTGGAGATGGTAATGATTAAATTCCAGAGAGCGTCAAATTCAACAGAAATAATCGGTCACAAAAACCACCCATGATTTTAATGCAATTGTGTATCGTCCCCATATTCAGAGCTGGAATTTGGCATCATGGTAACCCATCTAACAGGGGTTAAAATTTACACCTGTATACCTGTCCCTGACAGGTAAGTTTTGAAAGAAACAGGTAGAGAAATAAAGTGCCTGTCCCCAGTGGAAGGCGCCCATTATATTTTTTTATGGGCGAAAAATTGATTCATAACAGCTGCTAATTAGTGTATGGAAGCAAGGTGTCATTAACTTAGGATAGCTTGCAACATGTAGCTTTGTCAGTATAATCTTGAATTACATGTAAACAGTAGTTACGGATCAACGTCATTTGCCCATGCATGGATAAGGGGAGGTAATCAAGATGCTGGACCAATTTATAAACGTGTCTTGTTTATCGGATTGAAAATGGCAGAATTACAGCATGAATGCAAACTATTTATTCTAGATTGTTTAACATTTGTACAGAGTGGGGCTATGAGGGGTTGAAATTGCTATCTATTTGCAGGACATGTCCGGCAGAAAATTGGCATTGTCCTGTAGTTTTTCAGTCAGTCTACATGTATTTTAATCATGTGCAGGACAATTCTTGACAAATGTCCTGTAAGTATTTGGAGAACATTTCAACCCCTGGCTATGTTGAGATGACCTCATAACCCGGAAAAAAATCATTTTGTATAATAAAAACCAGCATGGGGAATGTGTGATCCGCTACTAATGAAATCGATCTGTTACTGTCCGATTCTTTCCATCACGGAAAATGCTATTTTCATAGAGAATATAATGCAGGAGTCAAAAAAAAATCCCCCCCCCCCCCCAAACCTTGGGCAAGGGTCGGGCTTAATGGGAGATTACCTGGGGATTCACAACAAGTTTATGCCCCAGGGGATGTACGCTGATAAACAGCTTGTGTCATTTACGTCCCTACTCTTCTTGTTCCCCCCGCTGATTCACACTGCATATTTCGCGTCTCTTGGCCATCAGGGGGCACTTTACCTGGTTATCCAATCACCATGCTGTAAAAGCTCGTAGGTAACCAGATTCCTCATACTAACCACGATTGGCTAACTACTTCAAGTGATCGAAATTACGCCACACTCACATTCTAAACAGTCATACCTTTATGATACTGAGATCACGACTCTCACGCAAGTGGAAGCCATGCCACTATTTTGACAGCGACACCCCCTCTTACCTCATCTCTCAAAGGAACTTTTCCCGTCTTTATTAAC
Source organism: Hanleya hanleyi (assembly GCA_036873755.1). NCBI lineage: Eukaryota > Metazoa > Mollusca > Polyplacophora > Lepidopleurida > Hanleyidae > Hanleya > Hanleya hanleyi. The sequence goes on along the minus strand of JAVTVY010038173.1, from coordinate 113,988 downwards.
CCTTTGCTACTTGCTGATAGTCTAGTTTGTCAGCCTTGTATGTTCGGATAAATGCATGCGGGAGAATTTTGTTACGGACTGTCTTTTTTTTGAAGCAATATATTTGCATGTAGCTTTATTGTAACCCTGCTAAATATATATATTTTCATAAGACCCATACTTTAATTATCCTGTCCTTAAAATATCTCTCCGTTTGTGTCTAAAATAAAAGCAGACCAGACAAGAAAAGAAAAAAAAACAACAAAAAAACTTTGATTTTGGCAACATTACCGTGCGTGTATGTCCCAGCCAAATGAAAAGTTTCCATGAAAAATCTCATCAGAATTCGCCCATTTCAACTGGACGATCGTGCTAAAATACCATTGCATCATCTCTGTGGGTAGTTATCTGACATATAAATCCGGCAAAACCTTTATTTCCATGGTAAACACAACAGTCGGCTCGCTGAAGTTGTGTACGACGCCATTTTTCTGCAGTCGAATTCACCCAGCAAAGCGGGAAATAGACAGCCGGCCAATCGCTGCCATTGTCTCACGCCGTGACCTCATTATCAACCAATCAGCTTCCCCAGCTCAATTTGCTCTGTTTTCACCTCCATGAAGAAGAGCTGACATCATTTCTATCCAATCAAATCCTTCGTTATTGCTTGGTTATTTGTTAAATCACTCATCATAGGTCGAAAGTGGGAGAACTGACCTTTGAAATGAGGCCAAGATTTCCCACATTCTACCGCGGGAAGTGAGATTTCGATGGCGTTGAAAATGGCCCCAAAACGGCAAATTCTTCGCTGATTTTCTCAATTTCCATCACAATGAAGGTACGTCTTCAGTAAAATAAACTTCTTATACGTTTATTGCATGATTTACACTGAAATTTGAACAAGTTTTGGGGATTAATTCCTTGTTCAACGATGTGAACTATCGACGAACTGTCACTTGATGAACATTTTACTGTCCGGCGATGGTTTTATATGGTGGTCAATTGCGGCCGGTTTCAGCCGTTATGGGTATATACGGTGCCGGCCGGTTTTGGCCGGTATAAGTACGAAAGGGTTAACAGTCAACATACAATTCAAAATCTGAAAGGCTTGAACAGTGTTTTTACGTTAACCACCAATGTAGGCAACTTGAGCTTCTTATATACTCAAGACGATAAAGCGTGGTCTTATCAGTGGGATATTAACAAAATTAACAGGGACTGTGTTAATTATTTGAAGGTATTAGCGAACAAATTTTTGCAATCAGTTGACGAACCTTACTCAGGGTATGAAATAGACAAACAATTTCTGGTTGCCCATCGGCAAGCACGGGCAACCAACACATCCAAATGCATTGCAATTTGGACAGAATTTGGGTGCCCAAAGGAAATTTAGGCTGCCCCGGGCAACCGGGCAAAGGACTATTTCGCACCCTGCTTACTGCATATAACAACAATGGAGGATGTTACAAAAAATCTATTAACTCTTAACTCAGAAATTAAATTAATTAGAGCTGTTTTGCAGACCGTTTATTATTAGTTTTGCCATCAACGACTGTGAACATTTGAAAAGGGAGACAACTCATATTGCTTCGTTTCACAGTTGATAGTGAAGAAATAGTTCACTAGTTTCTCACGTTTTTCCACACAGTTATCACTCATTAATAGATGTCATATACGTTGAGTAGTTTAGTACTGTAACTGAGAGACTAATCTGGGCAGCTTAGCGCCGTCATTTGATGGAAACATTTAATGCGGACTGGCCGAAAGATCTCACCCACTGAGAGAAAAGAAGGCAGGTGCCCGGATGTTGGTTGCCGTGATAAACAATGTGGACCAAGACTCTTCCGTAAGAGTGATATTCATTGGTCATAGGCAGTTGGCCTGTGCAGAGCGCCCCTATCGGTCAAGAGGGGCGAAATATGCGGTGTGAATCAGCGGGGGAACAAGGAGAGTAGGGACGAAAGTGACAGTTTATGAGCGTACAGGGGATGGGGCTTTTACATATTTTCAGCCCTGATTACATGGGGATTCAGTTAATATTTATTTGACCTAGGGATGGGACATTACTTGTATTTGGTTGAGGTTCAGGTGGGGATTCACTTCAGATTTTTGCCCCAGGTGGTAGGGCATTGAAGCATTTTAACAACTCCCATTTGCTAAGTCCCCATTAAACCCTGACGTTGGGTGGAGGGGCGTCGGTTCGCTTGACTCCTGCATAAAGCTCAGTTATATTAACTAAGTGTACTATTAAAAATTACACTTTTGCCTAAAAAATTAGACAAACTGCGTGTGAGAACCAGAGTTAGAACGCTTTATGTAAAAAGTGGTCCTTTATTGTAAATAGAATCATTGATTTTTTGCTAAAATTAGTCATTTGATTTTATACCCGTGTCCTCTTTACAGACACTGTGGAACCCTAGATGATAGATCTAACCTTGAACCCATATTCCATATCAGTACTGATTTGGTACGGTACTAGTTTAAAAGACAATACAGAACCCCCAATAACCCAACAAATTATCAAAATGTACAATTTTAGCCTCAGAAGGATGCTAAAAATCAGGGCAGGCTATGATTATTTTTTTCTTTCATCTTCACAGTTCGGCCTTCATTGATTTGGCTTTATAGCAATTTGAGAAAAAATGGTTTAACAATGATGTGATTCGTCTGAATGATCAGCTTATATAAGGAGAATATGGTTCATTTCGGGTTTGTGAGTTTCAAAAACAACCTAACGTAGCAAGTCACGCTGACGCGCACCTGCTGGTGATGGCCCCCGGTCCGGTGCGTCGCAGATTCGCGCCAAGACAATGAACAAAAGATTTTCATAAAAAAGGTCCCCAAATTTGTCAAACTGTAAAACAGTTGGTGACAACACATATGAGGAACAAAACTATATATTCTTACACAGCGATCGACACCATACTTACGTATATTTAAGTGAAACGTTCGTCATAAAAGCGCTTCATGCATCTTTTCCCATAGCGGAAATTAATCTGCAATGCTGCTGACCCACTTTCCAGATAGACCTTTTCTACCTGACTTCACCGAAGAGCTCCAGTCCGGAACATTCCCTGAAATGAGGCGTCAAGTCTGACATTCAAGAAACATTCGTCATTTATTTTGACGTTTATTTACTCTGATTCGTAGTAATTACATTAATGATGTTTTCTCGTAGCACCAGGTTTCATTCTTTTAGATACATTGACGCCGCTGAGGGACTGTACTTCTTCCGACCATGGAGCCATAAATTCGATTTATAGCTCCATGTTCCAACTAACCCTGCGGGGAGAGGAATGCTGATTCGCTTCCACAATGCCACGTGGTGTTGTATATATAGAGAGGAAAACTCGCAGGATGCAAGACGCAGTAGCACCCATACACACGTAGATATTTTACATAGTGAAAAGGAATAGTAGATATGGGTAGCGTCACTCAAAAACTCTAGCTGTGAAAGGTGAATATAGGGTAAGGGAGCGTGGCAGGAGTCGATTCCGCAACAGCAACCAAAAAATAATATAAAAAAAAAAAATATATACAAAATTTTTTTTTAAATAATATAATAATAATAATAGACTCCTTAGCCGATGTTTTCGGGCTAAGGGTAGCGCTGCGGTAGCAGAGTAGTCACCATGATTAGAAATGCGTGCTATTTGAAGTTCCTGTTGGCCTACTATAGGTTGTTGTTCTAATGCAACAATCAAATAGAAAGTGATATACCGATACATAGTAAACCGACTTTTCTGAAACGTTGCTATGACGTATTGATGATTTTTGAAATACAAAAAAGTAGGGACTCCTAAAGTTCGATATACTTCCAAATTGCTCGCTACACTGTCAAATTTTGGGGGTGGGGATGATATAAACTTTTGTTTTCCGTTCTCGTATCAAAGCGACCCGGAAAAACTCATATAATTCCATTGCTTTTTCTTTCAGATTTTCATACATTGAAGCGAACACCTCCTGAGAATGTTTTAATGAAAGAAATATGACGGGTATGTTTATGATGGAAATGAGGATTATAGCGATGGTGATGACGATGATTGTAACGAGTGGGAGAATTTAGTGAAAAAAACTGAAACAGTCACAAAGAAGAATTAGAGGAGAAAACGCTATCATATTCAATTCAATTCATTTTATTTGCACTTTACGTCCATTAAGGACAGTGTACAAAACAATAAACAAAATGACATTAACATTTTAACATTTACACCATATAGGTAGACGTGTATATGATATAGACAGTCTCCGTTATTAGCTATAAGAGTGTTTCCTGTAATTAAAAAGAGAATGAAAATTACTTTGGAGTCAGTATTTTTCTTGTACGCAACTCAAAACATGTAGATATATATATTTGCAAACACGAAGATCCATAAAAGTGCTATTTGGATGAAGTATGAATTGAAATAATTCAGAGGTCGGAACAACCAGACTTGGAAAAACTTCGTTCGTTCTTGAGTATTTAAAGGACATACAAGAAGAAAATGGTTCTCGTCTTCAACAAGGCCTAAATAACAAACCTTGCATAGTCTTTAGGATAAACCTTGCATAGTCTAACAGGATTCTTTAGGATATAACCTTGCATAGTCTAACAGGATTAGATTTATTTTTATTTTTGTATTTACCCACTTCAATTTCAAGATAGTGAGTACTCAATCTCAGATACGTTAATTGCTTGCGTAAACTGCGTTGTTTCATAAGTTGCAGGTATGGGGAGAACTCAATTTTTGACTTAATTTTGCTGTAATTTCGTAACTTCGCATCAGTTGGTGTAGTAATACTACGAAAATATACATCGAAGGCAGATGTCAACATCTCTTTAACCTCTAGAATAGCGAAATTTGGCTGATTGGTAAAATCGGGTCTAGAGGCCAAAGTGGATAACATTTTGTTAACAAACGATGCCAAAGATGCTGTTTTGTTAGGTAGATTAATATGAAGAATCATATGACAACTCTCCAGAAGACCTATCATTAGCCTATGGTTATTTGGATCCAACTGTACGTTATACTTTGTTGAATCTGTAAATGCAACACCAGAAAGAGATTCGGAGAGAAAAAAATCACAGGTAAATTCTGGAAAAAAATCCATGAGTTGGATGTGCAATAGTGCAACAAGAAGAATTTGATAGCTGTGATTGTGCAGAACACGATTGCTCATCAACATATGTTGCGAATTACAGAGATGAAAATCACTACTGTATTGTAATTCATATTGACACTTTTTAGCATAACATATGAATATCTATAATTTATGTTGTTGTAGTCACGGGCATTTGATGACTAAATCATTAATGAAATAAATATAGTGTACTTATCTCAATGGCAAAATTGCTACTCGCGCAGGGAATTATGGGAAGGTTTCAATTAGCGACAGTTATCTTCCCTTGTTCGCAAACTCCTGTTGGCGTAAATGTGGAGTGAAGTAAAAGCTAGTATTAATCTCTTGGTGAAATCTGTTATCAGGTGTCATAGTAATCAAATCAAATCTCCAGACGTTATCTAACACACAGCTGATATTTTTCACATTGCTCCCGGCTCTCTATACCGTATACCCTTCACATTTCACATTGTACTCCGTCCTGTTTCCCCTCTCGCCTCACAATGACCCTGCATCCTTCTCAGTTCACATTGATTCCTACTCTTCATTTTCCTTTGGTTCTGCACCCTTCTCATTTCTCTTTGTTCCCTGCACTCTTCTCATTCACAATGACTTCATGATCTTAATCTTTGACCTTGATCTTTGACCTTGTAGCCTCATTTCCGATGATTACGTCACTTCCGGTGATAAATTCAATGCTAGCTCCTCCTCTCTGCACAATTCACCTGTACTTGAAACTCATCTTCTGCCACTACTGCGCCCTCCCCCAAATATCATAATAACGTTTAGCGTAAAATGTGGATATAGACCTTCTCAATCACCAGAATGGTGCTTGGATATTGGACTCTAAATCCTATCTTGGTGTGACGTTTCCAATTCCGGTTTCCATTGCCTTCAAAAATGTCTATATCATTAACGTGATTCTTCCAGATTAATGCCACGGAGAAAGATGCCTATCCACTACACAGGGTTGATGACAATCTTGACGCACTGATCGGGGCCAAGTGATGGACGACTTGACGTCTAGATATTGGCAGGCTGGAATGGTATCAGAAGACCGCTGCAAGTATGCACTTGGAACTAGGAAAGGGATGTTCCAGTTTCGAGCTGTCTCGTTTGGGCCTTGCAATGCGCTTGATGCCTTAGAGCGATCGACGAAGGCAGTGATGCTTAACACCATGACATGTGCATCATATAACTCAGAGATACTTGACAGCCCGGAATGGGTGGATCGATGACTGCAGCTCTACGGACTGAAGTTGAAGCTTTCCAAATATATTATCGGAGTAGGATTAGCAGCCTAACAATGACATGTTTCATCTGGCGACGAGATCGAGAGTGAATTGAGAAAGATTAATCTGTGCTAGAATGGCCAGTCACCGTTTCGCATAAAGTATGTAGCTTCATAAGTGAAAAAACACTAATGCTACAACTTCCTCCGAAGCTCAATGTTCGTGGATAGAATATCCCACATTAAATGCTCAGTTGCTTTATTATTGGATAGTATCATAGCTATGTTTTCTCACTGTCTTGCCAATTTAGATAACAATTGGCGTCGCCGGTAGGATCCTTGTGGGAATGGAGTGGGTTGGGTCGATGGTCAGGTTGTCGAGATGAGGAAGTGTAGAAAGTGTTGATGATGATGTTCTGATTGTCGAGTTGAGTTGCTGGGATGGGGTGGTTCGATGGAGGGAATGGGAAAGCTGCTCAGGCTAACCCCAGGGTTAATCGGCAATGAGGATGGCGGTTCTTCGTGACGGAGAAGAGTTTGAGTAGTAGGGTCTCCGCATTTAAAGTCACATTTTGCCGAGGGAGGTAACTCTTGCATCCGACAGGGGGCGCTGTTTCCATGTTATAGTATAGGGAGCGGCCATGCACGGTTTTTGACCTCTGAGGCCGTCAAGGCCGCTATAGTTCCGGCACTTCTGGTCACATGACCTTTCACCTCGAATCCCTCCGCGGTGATGCGGTCATGTCTGGCGGTGATGCGGTCGCGGGAAAAAGCTTCCGCGGAGAAAAAGTAGTCCCCAGAATTCAAATACGCTGCATGGTTCGATTGGGTCGTATGAGGTATCAATGTGAAGCATTCGTGAAGGGGCATCTGATGGGCCGGGTGCGGGGTTGACGTCATTCTGCGCATGCGCGGTGGACCAAGGTATGGAAATAGACGTTTTGGCATCTAGGGCAGCCCCTAATGGTCCGATGGAGTTGAGTGAGGTATCAATGTGAAGTGGACTAGTGGCTCGGGCGTTGCCACCATTCTGCGCATGCGCAGACAGGAAATTGTGGGAAAAGGGTATGGAAATAGACGTTTTGGGATCTAGGGGAGCCCCTAATCGACCGATGGAGTCGTATGAGGTATCAATGTGAAGCCTATGTGAGGGGGCATCTGACTGGACTAGTGACTCGGGCGTTGTCACCATTCTGCGCATGCGCAGACAGGGAATTGTGGGAAAAGGGTATGGAAATAGACGTTTTGGGATCTAGGGGAGCTCCTAATGGGCCGATGAAGTTGTATGAGGTATCAATGTGAAGCCTATGTGAGGGGGCATCCGCCTGGACTAGTGTCTCGGCCGTTATCAACATTCTGCGCATGCGCAGACAGGGAATTGTGGGAAAAGGATATGGAAATAGACGTTTTGGGGTCTGGGTGGGCCACTAGTGGTCCTATGGAGTCGTATGAAGTATCAATGTGAAGCCTATGTGAGGGGGCATCTGACTGGACTAGTGGCTCGGGCGTTGTCACCATTCTGCGCATGCGCAGACAGGGAATTATGGGAAAAGGGTATGGAAATAGACGTTTTGGGATCTAGGGGAGCCCCTAGTGGTCATATGGAGTCGTATGAGGTATCAATGTGAAGCCTATGTGAGGGGCATCCTCCTGGACTAGTGACTCGGCCGTTGTCAGCATTCTGCGCATGCGCAGACAGGGAATTGTGGGGAAAGGGCATGGAAATATACATTTTGCGGTCGAGGTGGGCCCCTAATCGTCCGATGGGGTCGAGTGAGGTATCGTTGTAAAGGATACGTGAGGGGGCATCCGTCTGGACTAGTATGACGTGGAAGTGACGTCATTCTGCGCATGCGCAGTAGACAAAATGTATGGAAATAGACGTTTTGGGGTCTAGGTGGACCACTAATGGTCCAATGGAGTTGGGTGAGGTATCAATGTAAAGCAGTCACGAGGCAGCATCCGCCTGGATTAGTGTGTCGTCCGTGTTCGACATTCTGCGCATGCGCAGACAGGGAATTGTGGGAAAAGGGTATGGAAATAGACGTTTTGAAGTCGAGGTGAGCCCCTAGTGAACCGATGGAGTCTTATGAGGTATCGTTGTGAAGCATTCGTGAAGGAGCATCCGCCTGGACAAGTGTGTCGTTCGTGTTCAACAGTCTGCGCATGCGCAGACAGGGAATTGTGGGAAAAGTGCATTGGAAGGAACGTTTTGGGGTCTAGGTGGGTCACTAATGGTCTGATTGAGTCGAATGAGGTATCAATGTGATGCATACGTGAGGGCGCATCCGCCTGGTTGGATGGGTGTTAGGAATATCGTTATTCTGCGCATGCGCCGGCAGGCCGTAGTATGGAAATAGACATTTTGAGGCCGGTATGGACCACTATTGGTCCGAATGTGTCTAGGGAAGTGTTATTTTGTAGCACACGGGGTGTAGACCACGACTTGAAGGGATGTCCACGTCACCTGTGACGTCATCAGTGAGAGTAGTAGCGAAAGCGGGAGTTTCGGAGGTGCGATGGAGTGCATTTGGAGTAGATAGCGGCCTATTTTTACATCCAACTACCTGGTAGAGTTACCTGTGAGTGTGAGTGTATGCGCGCGTGTGAGTGAGTGAGTGAGTGAGTGTGAGTGAGTGTGAGTGAGTGAGTGAGTGAGTGAGTGAGTGAGTGTGAGTGAGTGAGTGAGTGAGTGAGTGATGCCCGTGATGCGTCCCCAACGCCCGTCTTAACGCATGGACGCACTAACGACGGTGAGTGAGTAAATGAGTGAGTGAGTGGGATCCGACTGGACTAATGTATCGTCCGTTTTCATCATTTTGCGCATGCGCAGTCTGGTCGTCGTATAGAAAGCAGGCATTTGGGGGATTCGTGGAGGTTTGTTGAGTGGTTGACCATCGCGGGTCAAATGGACCGTGTGGGGTATCAGTGTGAAGCTCTCGTAGGAAAAGTGGAAATTGCCTCTCATTTGTGGGGCGCTCACTTCCGGATGCGTGGGGCGCTGCCCTCAGCCAATCAGAAGCGAGTATTTTGACCCGGTGCATTATGGGACATATCCAAGATGGCGGCGTCTGCTTTCTGGTTCAAGATGGCGGCACGTCCGGTGTCGAAAACTGACCATTTTGTCGGAATGTGGTCATCTGGTGTCGAAAACTGGACCTTGTATGGGTCCCGCCTAATTTGGTGTAGAGATGGACCACTATTGGTCCGAATGCGTCCTGTGGGGTGTCATCTTGTAGTTCTCGGGGTGCAGACCACGATTTGAGGGATGTTCACGTCATCTGTGATGTCATTGGTGAAGTCATCAGTAGGAGTAGTAGCCAAAGTGGGCATTTTGGGGCAGTGAAAGAAGGTATTTGGTGTAGAGATGGACCACCCTTGGTTCGAATGTGTCGTGGGAAGTGTCATCTTGCAGTTCTCGGGGTGTAGACTCCATTTGAGGGATGTCCACAGCATCTGTGACGTCATCGGTGACGTCATCTGTACGAGTAGTAGCGAAAGAACATGCTTTATAATTGGCTCAGTGCCAATTTTTTCCCATGATTTGGACTGATGAGGGACACATGTTCATTCCTATATTTACAGACACTACCACCACCACCACACACCACCACCAACACCACCAACACACACCACCACTGTGGGACACACCACCAACACCACCACCAACGCCACCACCGGGCATTGACGGGCGTCAACGCCCGGTGGTGGTGGTAGCCCCCGTGTGGCAGAGCTCTTGGATCGGGGCTCTCGGAGCTCAAAGCTGGTGGAGCTCGTGTACCTGTGCTGCACCCGCACCCTGGTGTACCCTATTCCCTACGGACTATAGTGTTAAGTGAAACGTGAAATGCCCTTAGCAAGCTAAGATGCGGTTTGGAGGCCATCATTTGTGTACGGCATTTTAAGAATACTGACTTTTTCATCAGTGGTGGAATGAAGACGGCGGTTTGAATGTTAGACTTGTGCTCAGTGGTAGAGACGGTACTTTGTATACTATTATTATTCAGCGGTAGATTGGGACGGCGGTTTGATAATCTCCTCCTTTCATCAGCGGAGGTCTGCAGACAGTGGTTCGGAGGTCATAATTTGTGTACAGCATATCACGCGACGGTGATTAGACAGAGCTTTAAATTGCAGTTCTTTCACCAGTGGTAGATTGGAGACGGCAGTTTGAATGCCATCATTTTTATACAGCGGTAGAGACGGTGATTAGATAGCCCTTTAAAAGGCATTCTTTTCTACAGCGATGGACTGGAGACGGCGGTTTGGAAGCCATATTTTACTTCAATATTAGATTGGAGACGGCAGTTTTAAGGCCATCAATTTATACATCGGTAGAGATGGTGGTTTTGCCGCGATCTAATTGCTATTGCTCCCTTTAACGGTGGTTTGTATACGGCGCTTTGGAATCCATCTTTTTCTACACCAGTACATTGGAGACGGCGGTTTGAAGGCCATCATTTTCATACAGTGGTAGAGATGGTGATCAGATGATGGTTTGAAGGATATTGTGTTCTGCAACAACAATTACAACAACGGTGAATTATAGACCACGGTTTCAAACAGTGTAGGCCTACTTTCCAGTTTCGTTAGATTGCAGACGACGGTTTTAGAGGAGGAGTGCATGTCTATTCGAGTGTCAAAGTGGGCTTAGGGGGGAATGTATGTGGTCAGGCGTCAAGTGGCTTTATGATTTAGGATTAAGTATACTCCTTCATTATCAGGTTCAAGGTTATTTCAGCTATCACGATAATATATGTATAGTCCAGTACCAAGTGTGGTTAGAGAGTGTAATGTATGTCTACACGAGTGTCAAAGCAGGGTTAGGGAGGAATGTATATCTACTCCAATGTCAAATTGGGATTGATGTAACATTGTTGTTGCATAACATAAGAAGAGCCATGGAGGAGATACATTCGTACTTAATGGAAAATGTGTTCATATTTGTTAAAGCCATGTATGTGGAATATGATGGGATAATAAAAGGAGAAATGTTAGGTAATTTGTCAGTGCCATCTCGTTGCATTTTCCTGTTGTTATGAAGACAATTGACCAGCGCATGATGGAGGAGATGGGGGATAGGATCGGTGGGTTATAGGATTATGTAAGAGACAAACAGCTTAGAAGCATTGTCGAGAACTCCAGTATAATACCATCCCAAGCCCCGACCACTGTGGTCAGGTGTTAAGCGGTGTTACGATTTGGGGTTAGGTATATTTCTTTATTATCAGATTGAAAGTTATTTCAGCTATCAAAATAATGTAAACATAACTTTGAGGAAAAGTGTATGTCTTCTCGAATGTCAAAAGTGTGATTGGAGAGGAATGTGAGTGTCAAAGCAGGGTTAGGGAGAAATGTTTGTGTGGACAGTTGTCAAGCGGTGTTAGAATTTAGGGTTAGGTATAATCCTTCACTACCAGATTCAATGTTATTTCAGCTATCAAGATGAATAATGTGTACATCACTTTACCGGATGAATGTATGTCTAGTCGAGTGCCAGTAGTGCGGTGAGGCAAGAATGGAATGTATGTCTAGTCGAGTGTCAAAGCAGGATTAGGGAGAAATGTCTAGACGAATGTCGAAGCTGGGTTAGGAAGGAATGAATGTCTATAAGAGTATCAATGTAATTCTAGCCCAGTGTCAAAACGGTGTTTAGGGAGGAACATAAGTGTAAAAGAACGTCAAAGCAGGGATAGGAAGGAATGAATGTCTACAACAGTGTCAAAGCGGGCTTGGGGAAGAATGTATTTCTAGTCAATCGCCTTAGACGATGAGTGTGTATCTATTCTAATGTCAAAAGCGTGGTTAGGGAGGAATGTATGTGTAAACGAACGTCAAAGCAGGGATAGGAAGGAATGAATGTCTACAACAGTGTCAAAGCGGGCTGGGGAAGAATGTATTTCTAGTCAATCGCTTTAGACGATGAGTGTATATCTATTCTAATGTCAAAAGCGTGGTTAGGGAGGAATGTATGTCCAGTCGAGGGTCAAAGCGAGGTTAGTGAGGAATGTATGTCTAGACGAGTGCCAAGGCTGGGTTACGGATGAATGTATGTCTAGACGAGTGTCAAAGCTGGGTTAGGGAGAAATGAATGTCAAGAAGTGTGTCAAAGCGGGGTTAGGGGACAATGTATTTCTAGTCGAGTGTCAACGCGGAGTTAGGCAGGAACGTGTGTCTAGACGAGCGTCAAAGCAGGTTAAGAGGGAATGAATATCTACAACAGTGTAAAACCGGGCGTTGACATAGAATGGTATTTCTAGTCGGTCACTTCAGAAGAGGAGATTTATGTCTAATGGAATGTCAAATGTGCGGTTAGGAAGGAATGTATGAGCAGTCGAGTGTCAAAACGGGGTTAGGGAGGGATGTTTGTGTGGACAGGTGTCAAGCGGTATTAGGATTTAGTCTTAGATATGCTCCTCTATTATCAGTTTCTGGGTTATTTCGGCTATCAAGATAATGTGTTGATCAATTTACAGGAGGAGTGTATGTCTAGTCGAGTGTAAAAAGTGCGATGAGGCAGGAATGTATGTCTACTCGAGTGTCAAAGCAGGGTTAGGGAGAAATGTATGTCCGGACGTGTGTCAAAGCTGGGTTATGAAAGAATGAATGTCTATAAGAGTGTCAAAGCGGGGTTAGGGAAGAATGAATCTCTAGCCCAGTGTACAGGCAGGGTTGGGGAGGAACTGTGTAGAAGAACGTCAAAGCAGGTTTAGGGAGGAATGAATGTCTACAACAGTGTCAAATCGGGGTTAGGGAAGAACGTATTTCTAGTCGATTACTTTAGACGAGGAGTATATGTCTATTCGAATGTCAAAAGTGTGGTTACGAAGGAATGGACGTCTAAACGAGTGTCAAGGCTGGTTTAGGGAGGAATGTAGTCTAAACGAGTGTCAAAACTGGGTTAGGGGGATTGAATGTCTAGAAGAGTCAAAGCGGGGTTAATGAAGAATGTACTTCTAGGCGAGTGTTAAAGCGGGGTTAGGGACGGACGTATGTCTACAAGTGTCAAAGTGAGGTTAGAGAAGAATGTCTTCTTAGTCGAATGTCAAAGCGGGGTTAGGGAAGGATGTATGGCTACTCGCGAGTCGAAGCATGGTTAGGGAGGAACGCATGTCTGGACGAGCGTCAAAGAGGGATTAGGGAGGAAACAACGTCTACAACACTGTCAAAGCGTGGTTAGGGAAGAATGTATGGCTAGTCGGTCACTTTGGAGTATTGTATGTCTATTCCAATGTCAAAAGTGTGATTATAGGCAGGAACATATGTCTAATCGAGTGTCCAAGTAGGGTTAGGGAGGAATGTATGCTGGATCTGGGAGGAATGAACGTGTAGATGAGTGTCAAAGAGGGGTTAGGGAAAAATGTATTTCTAGTCAAGCATTAAAGCGGGGTTAGGGAGGAATGTATGTCTACTAGACGAGGAGTGTATGCCTATTCGAATGTTAAAAATGCGGTTAAGGATGTTTTTGTGTCTAGTCGAGTGTCAAAGTATGGTTAGGGAGGAATGTTTGTGTGGACAGGTGTCAAGCGGTGTTAGGATTTAGGGTTAGGTATGCTTCTTCACTATCAGTTTCAAGGTTATTTCAGCTATGAAGAAAATGTGTACATCACTGTACCGAAGGAGTATATGTCTAGTCGAGTGTAAAAAGTGCGATGATGCAGGATTGTACGTCCACTCGAGTGTCAAAGCAGGGTTAGGGAGAGACGTATGTCCGGACGAGTGTCAAAGCTGGGTCAGGGAAGAATGAATGTCTATAAGAGTGTCAAAGCGGGGTTAGGGTGGAATAAATGTCTACAAGTGTCAAAGCGAGGTTAGGGAAGAACGTATTTCTAGTCGATCACTTTAGACGATGAGTGTATGTCTATTCGAATGTCAAAAGTGTGATTAGGGAGGAATGTATGTCTAGTCGAGTTTCAAAAGTGCGGCCAGGGAGGAATGTATGTCTAGTCGGGTGTCAAAGCGGGGTTAGTAAGGAATCTATGTCTTGACCAGTGTCAAGGCTGGTTTTGGGAGGAATGTATGTCTAGATGGGTGTCAAAGCTGGGTTATTGAACGTATGCGAGATAGACAAAGAACATCTCAACCTTTAATATGGACGTGAAAATTCTTTGTTGGACAGCGACGGAAACTTGAATGACAGACTAGACGCTTGTATCTCAAAGGCTAATGAAAAACCAGTTTGACCAAATCTCGTGCCTTTAGTCCTGGAAAAAAACTGTTGGTTCTTATTGTTCTTGCAAGGACAGCCTCCGACAGATAAATGTTGTGGACCTTATCGCATAGAAAAGCAACTTTACGAAGTAAACTATGTCGTTAGTGCTCTAGATAGGAGGAATACCCATCAATACATACTTGCAACAAAACTGTCCAACTCAAAAATAAACTGGATCATGTCTGAACAGGAGAGAGCAGATATCAAGGACTTGCTCCATTTATACAATTACAACACATATAAGGGAAGTCATTATGTTCTGACAAGCCAGGTAGTAACCCTCTTGCTGTTCTAGATGTGGTTGTAGGCGAGTCTCAGCCTATTAACAACCATATAGGCTTAATCCTGAAATGTTAACTCAGATACGACAAGAGCATTAACCACAAGCTAGATAATGATATTATAGAGCGAAGCCAGAGTAACTGAAGCTCACATATTTGTCTAATACCTAAACCAAATGATAGATTACCGAAGCTAAACACTGTGACATGCACTGATACGATTCCTAGGGCTGCAGATTGTATTAAAAGAATCAGTCGAGCTGCCTATATAACCAAGACAGACTTGCTGAAAGGTTACTGACAGGAATGTCAGCTGGTTTAATACCCGAGTCAGTGATGGTTTCACAGATTGCTGAGGTTCCTGGACTGGAGTGTGCTGAGGTTTCTTGGACTTTTGTCGGACAAGGCTGAAGAAACATCTGCGTTTGTGAAGCCAGCTGATTTACGTCAGTACAAGGTCATGTCTTTTGGGAGGAAAAATGTTCCTTTCAGGTTTCAACGGTCACTGAATCAGGTTATAGCCGGACGGGACCATTGTGCTGCATACGTTGATGATTTAATTGTATATAGTGACACCTGGGATGACCATACGAAACATCTTGGGTAGTTATTTGACAGACTTGCCATGGAAAATCTTGCGATGTATCTGCAAAGAAAAGTGTGTTTGCTCAGGTCTAGTTCATCTTAGTAATGTGTTGGGTAAAGAACAACCACTTAAAGCAAAGGTCAGTTTGGCGATACATAGCACATGGATAGCAAAATACGAGCATAGCGTGCAAGATCAATGGCATCATGTTTGTAACTTGTGTCTAATTCTGCTCAATCCGGGGCTAGCGGCCGTATAAACTCATGTACTTGAAGATCCTCATGGGGTTAATATGAACAGTCTCAATCAAAGCATGTCCGAGACATATCAATCTCCAGATAACGACTTTGCAGTGAATATCATGTGGATTAAGAATACTAATCAGTGATAAGATTTGATATTTTTGCAACATCATGTCTTGCCGGCATCATTGAAAACTATTGGCCGCTTCTCTCTTGCAGCAAACCAGCCTATGCTTATGCTATGGTTGTCTTTTTGAATTTAATGCTAATGCTGTTATATGGAATTGGGATAGGTTTTTGGATTATGGACACGGATATTCTTTAATGGACGACAGCTGAAGAATGAATGACGGACCACATGCTTGTAAAGCAATTGTTGAAAAGATAGTTACTCAGATTTCTGGGAATGAGTGGTTTCTAGTTAGTTGGCAGCAAATGTCAGTGACATTGTAACCCCTCTGACCAGTCTTTGAAGAAAAAGAAAAAAAAGAGTCCTGCCAGAGTGCCATTGAAAAACTCAAAACCATTGTGAGCAATGGACCCGTGTTAGCAGTTAACGTTGAGCCACGTATTGACATCTTGAAGTATATGTAACCAAAATGTCTGGTAATGTAATTCTGTATACTGATCGCAATCCATTGGTGTTCTTGAAGATATTTAAAACCAAGAGTCAATGAGTGTTTCGCTGGAGTCTGATGTTACAATCGTATGCTTTTAAAGCTGTACATGTTGCTGGCAGAAATAATATATTTGATGTTGCATTGTCAAGAGTGTAATGTCTCTCGACAAATATTTGTAGGTTTATAGTTTTGGTGGGAAATTTAAGCCGTACGACGTCGGGCACTGCAGGTTAGTTTTTCTTGGTATTCTTGCATTTACCAGGTTTACCCTTTGTTGAGGCGTTCACTCCATCAAACGTTCTCGATGCTCATCCATTAACATCAGATAAGTGCTTTGAGCTGATCACAGCTCTCAAGCTAGCGTATCTAATTCTGCTTAAGTCAGTGCTAGGGGCCGTGTGTATACTTCATAGTCTCCACATGAACAGCTGCAATGAAAGCGAGGCTGAGATAATAAGGCTACGTCCGAGATTCCACCGTATTCTCGGGACTGAACGTGAGGTGCCAAGCGAAACTTTCCTGTAGAGTCATATGGTTGCTCTTTAGTCGCCAGACGTCAATTTACGTCAATTTGGTGAAGTTACTGTAAATTACTTTCACTAACCACCTACTAGCACAGGCCCTTCTATCTACCGTTCTATGTTCCACCCCCAACCCTAGTCTCTATCAGACTAGGGTTGGGGGTGGAACATAGAACGGTAGATAGAAGTACCTGTGCCTACCAGTACCCTGTAAAGAAACCATCAGTAAATTTTCTTTCCTTTAAGTTTCCGAGACCTAAACAGAGGCTCATTATACCTCCTCTTATCTTCTTGCTTAATTACCGGTACCACTCAGCCTATAAGGCTGTGGGGTCTTGTCGTCGGCAAGTACGTCCGGTGGGTCGTCAGTCGTCAACAATTCTTGTGACCGGTCTAGAAGCCAAACCGTTGCTTCTAGAGACTTGAAATTTGGCCACAAGCCTATCGAATTTAGGTAATTTATGATGAATTTTGCGGTTTCCATGGCAACGTCACGGAAAATTCGCCAGCAATTCTTGTGACCGGTCTAGAAGCCAAACCGTTGCTTCTAGAGACCTCAAATTTGGTATGCAGGATTGTTGGGTGGTCAACCACAAGCCTATTGAATCTGGACCCGATTGGTTGGAAACTTTGGTGGCCATCTTTAATTTATGCGAAACCGTCACAGCTTTCTCGTTACCAAGATATCTTTAAAACGACTTACCCTAGGCACACCAAACTTGCCATGCACATCCATATGCTCATGTCACAGAACCCTATTGAATCTGGACCCGATTGGGTGGAAACTTTGGCGGCCTTCTTTAATTTATGCGAAACCATGAATCTTGTGTATCTCGGAAACCATTTTGCTGTTCATTGTGAAACTTGGTATAGATTATCGATATAACTTGCCGTGCACATGCATATGCTCGTGACCCAGAACCCTATTGAATCTGGACCCGATTGGGTGGAAACTTTGGCGGCCATTGTTAATTTATGCGAAACCATGAATCTTGTGTATCTCGGAAACCATTTCACTGTTCAGTGTAAAACTTGGTATAGATTATCGATACATCAAGAAACAAGGAATGACCGAACCAGTTTCCCTGATTGGGTGAAAGGCTTGGCGGCCATCTTTAATTTATGCAGAATCTTTAATGATGTATTTTCTGATACCATTGAAGTGTTCTATATGAAACTTGGTATACAGCATCGATGTATCAAGAGACTTGCAATGAATAACCACATCAGTTCTTCTGAGAGGCGGGAAGGATGGCCGGCCATTTATACATGTAATTTATGCAAAATCATTAATGATCTCTATCTCTGATACCGTTCAAGTGCTCGACGTAAAATTTGGTAAACATCATCGATGCATCAAGAGACTTATGATGAATGACAGAACTGGTTTCTCTGATTGGGCGGAAATCTTAGCAGCCATCTTTAATTTATGCAGAATCTTTAACGATGTATATCTCTGATACCATTTAAGTGTTCTATATCAAACTTGGTATACAGCATCAATATATCATGAGACTCACAATGAATAACCACATCAGTTCCTTTGAATGACGGGAAGGATAGGCAGCCATCTTTAATTTATGCAAAATCATTAATGATCTCGATCTCTGATACCGTTAAGTTCTCTATGTAAAATTTGATATACATCATCATTGCATCAAGAGACTTATGATGAATGACAGAACTGGTTTCTCTGATTGGGCGGAAATCTTGGCGACCATTTTAATTTATGCAAAATCATTAATGATCTATATCTGATACCATTTTAGTGCTTCATATGAAACTACAAATCATCGATACATCAAGAAACTTACAATTAATGACGACCAATTTCTCTGATTAGGTGGAAAACTTTATTGCCATCTTTAATTTATGCAAAATCTATACCTCTGGTACTGTTCAAGTGTTTGGTGCAAGACTTTGTATACATCATCTGTACATCAAGAAACTAAAACTGAATGACCGAACCGTTTTCTCTGATTGGATGGAAACCTTGGCAGCCATTTTCAATTATGTAAAATCATTGATGATCAAAAAATCCTTTGATACTTTTCAAGTGTTCAGTTTGCTTGGTATACGTCATAGATACATCAAGAGACAAGTAATAACTGTCGGTTTCTCTGATTGGACGGAAAACTTTGCGGTCATTTCTGATTGCATGTTTTTTGATAAAGGTAGATTTGTCACTCGACTGCTTGATGTTCCTGATATTTTCAAAGTAGTACATGTATGGTTCACATTGAATAGATTGTGAATGGCTGGCACCCAGAGCCGAGGGGTTTTAGATGTATTCCTATCAAAAACTCTATATTACTTGACTCCCACTGAAAATCGGAAGACTTTTATTATTTTTCAGATTATTATTAAGGTTCAAAGCAAGAATGGCTTGTTCAGAATATTTTTTTTCTTCCACCATATTTTTCACACTTAATATGTCAAACTATTTATTATAGTTTTCCAATTCATCCAACATCCGACACTGAATTTATCACATTTTAATCTTTTACAAGCCACTGTTAAAGCATCTTCTGCATTCAACCAAATCTTTCAGGCTTTTACACGTGTATTTTCCATTCATTGTGTACCAATATACACTGACTAAAACTGTCTGGCTGAGGGGTTGTTGCACCTTTTAGGTGTTGCCTCGTGTTACTCGACAAGCTGTTGGCCAATTTTCTCAAAAAATTTCTGAAAAACTGGATATTATGATTTCGCATTTGTTTCAAGAATAAATACTTTACACAGCTTTGAACAGTAGTATTTTCACAGCACATATCTTCTACATGCTTGGTGCAAATTGATTGGAATTCAAGGCATATATTATTAGCTATCTGAACTCGTGAACTGTGTCACTTTTAATAATTTGGTCATAGAAGTGATTTTATTCAAGTTTACTTAAACAAATGCTAAAGTTAATAAAAACGCGAATATCTAAAAAACTAAAGCGAACTTGGAAAATTTGAAGCACAGTTCACTAGTTCTATATATGCTAAACAAATATGAAAATTTCAAGACTTTAGGTCGAGAAGTGTGGAATATATCAGAGTTGAAAACTCTATATTCATACCAAGAGAAAATGGTAGGAAATGGTAGAAAACCGAAGACGAGTACATCTGTGCAATTTTATTGCCTATATTTCTTTACTTTTTATTAAAGTGACAGCTGATACTCAGTAACAAGTCTGCAAATTTTTCATTTCAAATACTTTTTTGTGTCAGTCATTAAAAAGGTGAAATCAAATCGATTTTTTGTAAGATTTTCCAGTAAGATTCGCCGACGGTCCGTGTAACCTTGCACAGTTCAATTTTCGTTTTTGTTTTTGGTTTCTCAAAATCAAAAATTGAAATTTGACCGTCAATTTTCAATTTTCGTTTTTTGTTTCTGTAATCTCAAAATCAAAAATTGAAATTTGAACGTCAATTTTCAATTTTTGATTTTGGGATTACAAAAACAAAAAACGAAAATTGAAAATTGATGGTCAAATTTCAATTTTCGTTTTTTGTTTTGCTTCACGCAAAAATGAAAATCAAATATTGAAAATTGCCTCGAGTTTTTCGTTTTTTGATTTTAACTTTCACGTATCAATGTCAAGTTCGCACGTGAATGAGTTATGATGTCACTTCCGGTACGAGGAGTAGAATAGAAAACGCAAATCGTGTCGTATAAGAGGTGTGGAGCGTGAGAGGCAAGTGGCCCACCAGGCCATCCTCGGGAGCCAGTTGATCGATTTGTTAGGGTATCTATACATTGCCTTGGTTTGTTGCTCACGGTCCTCGGGGGATGAAATGTTCGAAATTGAGGCAACGACTCACTCGAATCACCAAAAATGTCCAGGTAAACCCTGCGCGAAGATTCACAAATTTACCTGGACTTGTGAAGATGCACCAGACAGGTCTGGATAGGTGGCATCCCGCTATTCTCATTGGTTATTGGCATTGGGGTCTGAGCCAATCAGGACGCAGTCTTAGATATTCTCATTTCTAAAGATAGATGTTTAGAGCGCTACAAAAGCTAACAGCATTCATGCCAGATGTCTGAATGCTTCAACGCTTCCGGTTCAATCTTCATTCTCTATTTTGGGACCTGGGTCGTTGGAGCGTTCAGAAGCCTGTCAACGTTCAGCATCAAAAACGCTTCAACGCTTTAAGTGCGGGAAGTTCCTTTGGGGGTTATGATTAGGGTAACCAAGTATTTATTATTCTACCCTAATTTAATGAAACTCCCATGTGTATCAACCCTGTTGTTCTCCATATAATATTTCACACCTGCTGCATGAATGCCTACTCGCTTCTGCACATGCGCAGTTGGCCCATTATAATCTCGAATGTGTGGCTTCAGGGATCTATAGTGTAGTGAAACTCCCATATCTTTCCCCCTGCTGGTTTTCCATATTATGCTCCACACCTGCCTAAACAATCCGATTTGCGCTTTCTATACTACTCCGCAGATCGAAAGTGACATCATAAGCCTTGCGCGTGCGCACTTAACACTGACGCGTCAAAGTTAAAATCAAAAAACGAAAAACGGACAAATCGAAGCAATTTTCAATATTCGATTTTCATTTTTGCGCGAAGTAAAACGAAAAACGAAAATTGAATGTTAAATTTCAATTTTTGATTTTGAGAAACCGAAAACGAAAAACAAGAATTGAAAATTGACGGTCAAATTTCAATTTTTGATTTTGAGAAACCAAAAACAAAAAAATGAAAATTGAATAGTGCAAGGTTACACGGACCGCCGACAATTATCATTTTCACACCTCGTGAGTTGTGCACTGCGGTCACCTGGGTTTCTGGAACCACGGGAGCTCTGAGCAGAGAACTGGTATCTGCCATCGACTTGATCGGGTTCGTATGTCTATATTGTGCGTAATGTATACACCCTAGTGTAGAAATATTCAATAACTGGAGCATTGTAAATTGACAAAGAAAACGGAAACCAATAAGTCGTTTGTTTTGTTTAGCTGCATATAACAAATAATCCCTTACGGTACCAATTTCTCGTCTGTCTTCTTATAAATTAGCAAAACCAATTATAATAGTACAATAAGTACATGAAATGACATAACGGGTAAATTTGTTAATTTGTTTGGGGAGGATCGGGCTTACAGACAATTAACCACCGATCAAGAAGTACTAGCCACAATACACATTGCTGGGGCAATCGCGGAAAGGTGTTGATCCCCTGTCTGACTGAGTACTACCTGCATAACTGGCCAACTTTAAACACTCATTTTCATCAGAAATAAATAATTTCTCCATGTTCGCGCTTTCTCTAAATGATGAAGTGAAATCTATAGTTGAATAATCCTTAAAAATGAAAAATTACGTAGCGAGTCTCTGGCTAGGTCTCTCGGGCCCTTATGATTCTGTACTCTTGCCATTCTATAATTTCTCAAATGTAATTCATCTCGTTATATTGTCTAGATACAGTAGTTAATTTTTCTGGTGCCCCATGTGTGTAGTAAGGTTCTGGACGATGACATCGTTCTGTTCTTATGTTTTATTCTATTTTGGCATAGAACTATAGAGAACTGAAGGTTCTAAAAAGGATACGTGTATATGTAAATACCTTGAAAACACTAGGACTGTGGCAAATGTTATGGGAAATCCTTATTGCTATGTATGAGAATTTTTGGAAGTTCTGTGAGAAGTATATAGAAGTATGGATGAAGAAGAAGGGAGAATTCTTCTGCTTGAGACCGAACAGTGATATAACAGTGTGGTATCCGCATTGGAGTTTTCTGGCCTGTGATTTGAAGTGTATGAACAAGATGCAGTCTGAAATATTGAGAGAGGTTTTCTTACAGCCATCTCTTTGTGCCCTCATCTCATCCCCCTCCACACCACTCAACCTCCCACATCTATACCACTCAACCTCCCTCTCCCACACCACTCAACCTCCTTCTCTTTCACAGTACTCAGCCTCCCTCCTCCACACCACTCAACCCCCCCTCTGCACCACTGAACATACCTCCTTCACACCACTCCAGGCGCCTCGGAGCACGTTTGAAAGTGGGGGGGGGGGGGGCTGAACTCTATATCGGCCATGTTAAATGCTGGACTGGTGCTATCTAAGATAGGACTTATAACATTGCAGTCTCAAAAAGTGGGGGGGCTGTAGCCCCCCCTGCCCCCCCGGTTCCGTGGCCCCTGCACTCAACCATCCTCCACCACACCACTCAACTTCCCTCATTTTTACAACTCAACATCCCTCCTCCACACCACTCAACCTTCCTCCACCACACCACTCAAACTTCCTCCTCCACACCACTCAACCTCCCTTCTCTCCACCACTCAACTTCCCTCCTCCACACCACCCAATCTCCCTACTCCACACCACTCAACCTTCCTCCTCCACACCACCCAACTTCTCTCCTCTTCACCACTCCACTTCCCTCCTCTACACCACTCAACCGCCCTTCTCCTCACCACTCAATCTCCCTCCTTCACACCGCTCAACTTCCCTCCTCCACACCACTCAACCTCCCTCCACTGCACCACTCAACTTCCCTCCTCTACACCACTCAACTTCCCTCCTCTTCACCACTCCACTTCCCTCCTCTACACCACTCAACCGCCCTTCTCCTCACCACTCAATCTCCCTCCTTCACACCGCTCAACTTCCCTCCTCCACACCACTCAACCTCCCTCCACTGCATCACTCAACTTCCCTCCTCTACACCACTCAACCTCCCTCCTCCACACCACTCAAATTTCCTCCCCATCACAACTCAACCTTCCTCCTCCACACCACTCAACTTCCCTCCTCTGCATCACTCAACTTCCCTCGTCCACACCACTCAACCGCTCTCCTCCACACCACTCAACATCCCTCCTCTACACCACTCAGCATCCATCCTCTCCACCACTCAACCTCCCTCCTCTACACCACTTAACATCCCTCATCTGCACTATTCAACGTCCCTCCTCTACACCGCTCAACCTCCCTCCTTCACACCACTCAACTTCACTCCTCTTCACAACTCAACCTCCCTCCTCCACACCACTAAACTTCCTCCTCCACATCACTCAACCTTCCTCCTCCACACGACTCGATCTCCCTCCTCCACACCACTCAACCTTCCTCCTCCACACCACTCAACTTCCCTTTTCTACACAACTCAATCACCCTCCTCTCCACCACTCAACCTCCCTCTTCTACACCATTCAACTTCCGTCCTCTACACCACTCAACCTCCCTCCTCTCAACCTCCCTCCTCGACACAAGTCATCATCCCTCATCTACACAACTCAATCACTCTCCTCAACACCACTCACTCTCCTCTACACCACTCAACCTCCCTCCTCCACACCATTCAACTTCCGTCCTCTACACCACTCAACCTCCCTTCTCGACAAGTCAACATCCCTCGTCTACAAACGCAATCACCCTCCTCTATACCACTCAACCTCCCTCCTCTCCACCACTCAATCACCCTCCTCTACACCACTCAGCCTCCCTCTTCTGCACCACTCAACGTCCCTTCTCTACACCACAACTTCCCTCCTCCGCAATCACTCAACTTCCCTCATCCGCACTACTCAACTCTGCTCTCCTCCACACCATGCAACTTCCCTCCTCTACACCACTCAATCACCCTCCTCTACACCACTCAACATCCCTCTTCTGCACCACTCAACGTCCCTTCTCTACACCCTCCTCTATACCACTCAATCACCCTCCTCTACACCACTCAGCCTCCCTCTTCTGCACCACTCAACGTCCCTTCTCTACACCACAACTTCCCTCCTCCGCAATCACTCAACTTCCCTCATCTGCACTACTCAACTCTGCTCTCCTCCACACCATGCAACTTCCCTCCTCTACACCACTCAATCACCCTCCTCTACACCACTCAACATCCCTCCTCTGCACCACTCAATGTCCCTTCTCTACACCACAACTTCCCTCCTCTGCATCACTCAACTTCCCTCGTCCGCACCATGCAACTTCCCTGCTCTACACCACTCAATCACCCTCCTCTACACCACTCAGTCACCTTCCTCTCCGCCATTCAACTTCCCTCCTCGACACCACTGAACATCCCTCATCTACACAACTCAATCACCCTCCTCTACACCACTGAACCTCCCTTCTTTATACATTTAACTTCCAATTAAGGATTAATGGCATTCACTGGGACCCTTTCAAGCACTTAATGTTGTTATGTTGGTATCGAATCTACCCTTTTCGGGCATCCTGTTCCGTGGGACCAGAAGTACCTCCTCCTCAATCGATGCATGTATCTGTCACTGCTGGAGTTCAAGATAATGACTGGTCATTGCTTCAATTTCTGTATACTGATTTGCATGTACCTATGACCATATGAGGAGTAGCCTACAGATTCATCACAGACCCACCACTTTACTTCGGATGTTGCACGACTTTACCCTATCTGGAGCCAATTTCACGAAACCTCAGTTGAGGCAATTTTTGCACTTGAAAACCTCCCTTGACTCGAGTTATTACTTGAACCTCCCTTGAAAACTGAACTCGAAAAAAAATGTACTTGAATGGGGAAAATAAGTTTATGTGCCCATAAATCAAACTACACGTATGGGCATCCTTCTTCATCTCATGGGTTCCATGATGGCACCGACATATTTATTTTACTTCTGAAATTCTACCAATCGACTCCTGCGCATCAAGTATTTTGAGCATACACTTCATTATTTATTACCAAACTGCACAAAAGGGTTCTAAAAAAGCCACTTGGCAAAGTGTGACCAAAAACGTTTGGTGAAACACAGCTTGAGAATTTTTTGGAGTGCACTTGTTCAAGTGTGAAAATCACCCTTGAAAAAGCCAAGTAAAATGAGGTTTCATGAAATCGGCCCCAGGGCTGGAGAGGCAGATTCTGCTCACAGCAGGGCTGATTTCCATTGAACTACATTATCAGCACTTACTTTTTCCCAGTTCAACTAAAACTATTCCTAGGTTGAAGGGATAGGAAAGCACCCCGATTGAAGAACCGGAACTCATGTGGTCAATGTGTTCGTTCTATAGGGGCAAGAAAATACATGTGTTGTCTAAGGATTATAGTGCAAACCCCGGATTGAAGAATACTGAACTGGCAAAACAAAGGGAGAGTAAATCAATATTTATTGGGACTCATAATGTTCTCACAGACTAATCACAAGAAGGTTGGAATGTTGATGATCAAGCGATAGAAAATGCGTGGTTATGTTGATGACCTGCAACAGAGGATATGTGTTATGTTGATGACTGAGCGACAGAGGATATGTGTTATGTTGATGACCGAGTGACAGAGAATGTGTGTTACGCTGATGACAGTGACAGAGGATGTGTGTTATGTTTATGTTCTTTGTGACAGATGATAGATGTGTTTTCACTCAGTTCAATCATATCCATGGGGAAGAGGTACATGTAGTAAATCCAGGCAATGAATAATGTTTTAGAATATAGTTCATTGAGGATTTAATATGGTCCCAAAAACTTTCCAAGTCTTTTATTGTTTTGTTGAAACAGAGACCAAGCCTGGTGTTTAATCTTACACCAGTGTCTTCCCTGTAGAAGTGGGATCTCCGTCTGAACTCTCTGGATGTCCGCTTTCAAAGGCGGTTTCCGCGTCTGCACTACGATCGGGAGCAGCTGAAGTCGGATGGCTTTTTTTTCTTCTTCTGTCCATATAGTCCTCTTCACTTTCCGCTCAAAACCTGCACATATCAATACAATGGGAAGTTTAATGTATATGTGGAGTATGGGCAGTGCTTTAGATTACCTCCTTCATACAACGTTAAACGTTGTGCCCAAATTAGGATGCGCCCAAATTAGAGAGCCCAAAAAAAAAACCAAAAAACTTCTCTTGCATTGAGAATAAATGTTCATTTGTGTTCATTTCCTCATCAATTAAGCATCATATTTGAGTCAAAGCCAACATATCTTACCAGAATAAGGGGACTATTTTCACTAATTTGGGCGCATTTCCCAGAGTAAAAAAAGTTGCACTGAATAGAGGGTGAAAATAGAGGATTGAAAATTCAATCCCCGTCAAAATTCAATCACCCGCAATGTTGGAGACCAAGTTCAATTTAGCTGTTCCAATTTGATCACTCTCTACAATCATTGAAATAACAAATTATGGATTATCTGCATGATTTTGAACAATTTTCTCAACTTCCATTCTAATAAAATTGATCACCTCTGATTTTATAGGAGAAAATGTCACTTCGTGTGATTGAATAATTAGGGAGATTACCATATGGCAGAATATGGACATTCCGAGATCGGACTCTCTAGACTCTAGCCATGAAAGGCACATGACGACATCACTACATACGTGATGGTGGGCTAACAGGCCTTTCATTTTGACGGGGGCTGATTGTATCCTTTAACCTTACATCAGCCCCGTAAAATGCAAGGTCTGGGCTAAAGGTTAGGCACTGGTCAATACGTTAACATTGGCAACACTGCAAAAATTGGAAAATAGGTATCATAGTGACTTTCAAAATACTGAATAACCAAACAACTTTGAAGATGTTATTGTCTCAGAGTTAAATAGGCATTTGCAAACAGAAGGCATCGCCTGTGAATTAAATAATGCAACATTGCCAATGTACAGAAATGGTTGGTTGCCTAAATTCGGCCGGTTCGTCGTGTAAGGAAAACACAATAAGTGACTACATGTAGGGAACCTTGTTAATCCTGGAAAAGCTACCTGACAAGCTGTATTGCACACAGTGTTCCCGGTTTGAAGATCCTTACATGACGAACTCCCCCTAAATTCAGCATTATGTCACATGAGCTATGATCTCATTTCATGCCTCTTGCAGCTAGAGATTTCCACCTCAGGACTGTCCTATTAGGGAGCTTCTTGAAATAGGGGCATGCTTGGAACTGGCATAAGGCATCCCAAACAGAGTGGCATGGTATGCCGGAACACCATGGATTACTTTTTGGAACTCGGCAGACAAAGGATGGCTCATGAATGCCATTTCATGCAATGGCATGGCGGAAATGGCATATGCCATTTCAACTGGAACGCACTCCATCCAGATTAGAACACCAAACTGGGCATGGTGTATCCCATTTGGATAACCAGCATCTAGGCCATTCCTACAGAGGAACTCCTTCCTTAATTTCAAGAAGCTCCCTTGAGAAGAAGAATGTACAACTCTCCAGATTTAAGCATATCAAAATTAGAGGTTGCACACTGCAGGACTTTACACTATGAGACATCATCCCTCCCATCCCATCCATTAATCCTCAGGACTTTTTATCTTGTAAGCAAAATATTGAAAAGGTCTATCGTAAAGAACCAACATCAGGCTTACAATGGACAAATGCTGTGGGTCCTCTTGGTTAGGGAATGGTCTGCATTTTCTACTGCACAACAAGTACAATAATGCACTAAAACACATTCGATCTGCTTTCGTTTGGAAACCGACTCATCATGGAACAAATGAAACCTTTTGGTGAGTTACATATTGTAAGCTTCAGTGAAAATGATGCACTGTGAGATTATTTCTTTTTATTTTGATGGGTGCGAGAAAATTATTCCATATAGTCATATGATCAACTGAAGTTTTTGAGGCACGAGCACCATTTCAATCGCATGCGAACTGTTTACACAGGAATCTTATATACGGGTAGTCCAAATAACAAGATATCACACATACATGTATGATACATGTATTAAAGAAAAATTGATGAAAATGGCAGACAATGCATTGCTGCATGGGAATGGATTGTGTTCTGGAAAATGCCACTGTATATTTCAGCCAATCAGCAAAGCAACATCCAATGTAATCAGTGTATTGACCAATCAGATCATGGTTTACCACAACCATGGTAACCATAACAAAAGATTCAAAAACACCACCATGACCACAGTTGCCTGGCTTGTGGGATATTTGGTTGTAAATGAATGTGTACATTTTCAATAAATTATGAAAATTAATAACTAGGAAAACATTTTTTTTTTAAGAAATAGTATTGAAGGAAATGTTTTCATAATTTACCAACAAATATCTCAAAAGCCTGCAGAAAACACTGAAAATGGGCAGAACACGGTCTGCTATGCAAGATGGTCACGATTTTTCCTTTGGTCCGAAAAGAAACGTTGACATTGTGAAGATGGTCAAATAAATGCATTCATGAGTCAAGCACTAGATACATGAAAATATGGAGAATCCACCCTACATGATCGACGGAAGACCGGCTGTTACCATGATCACATGTGACCAATCAGCTAATGTTCAGTGGGTACAGGCACTGAACCCAAATTGTAATAAAAGTATTTTCCATTGCACGATTGTGTTTTTATTCCTCGGAATGTGGTGTTGACTAGCTTGCCAATGACAGTCCGACTGACATTGAAACGACCACAACAACTTTCGTAAATGTCTTGGGCCTTGGTTTTCTGGCCCAGCGCGAATCTGTAACGAGTCCGTATCCACTCGGCCACGTCTCTGTATTTCTTGTAGTCCAGTTTACCCCGGCTTCTTGAAAAATTATACCCTGATGGGATAATAAAAATAAAAAAATAGAAAAAATAAGAAAATAACCTAAAAATAGGAAAGATGGAAGATTTGACTGTAATCATCAAGACCTGGATGCAGTCGGGTGATATATTTCATACTTTCAAACATAAAAAAAAAGACAATAATGTAGCATCAAGAGAAAAATGTCTAGTAGTGTAGGATATGCATCTAGCATTCTCGCGTTAGCCGGGATGTGATTGGTTGACATCAGCATAGCGTCTTGGAAGTCGTGTCTGAAGACTGAAGATCGTTTTAAGAGTAATTACGTATGTCTAATTAGGGATGACAATTAGCACCAATTAGGGTTAGATGAGTAATAGGAGTTACAGTGTAAAGTCTAAACACGAGAGACCAATCTGATTGATGGTTGGCTGCAGATAGTTTTGACTGCATTCTCTCTTGGGGTCATTCAAGTATTACGTACGCAAAAAAATTGGACTTTTGACCCTCCGTCCCCCTCCCATATGCAAAATTTAACCCAGCGTACATATGTAATACTTGAATGCCCCTCTTTGAAATAACATCAGCGGGCTCTGACAGTCATTCAACCGATATTGATGACTTCCAGGGAACAGGGACAGGTAAGAAGACACCACAAGAGAAAAGATGGGAGCTCTATACTCATGAGCAGGATGTCCAATTCACTCACCATATGAATGCCTAATGGTTGGTCTATCTCCCTGATGCTGCATCTCCTCTACAACCCGGAAATCTGCTGGAAAAACATCAGTTGAGTTAGCTCCCCTCTCAAGGTGCTCTCTTGCTTGCAAATCATTACCACTGCCAATATGAGCTGTATCAGAAATGATGCTATTAGTCCCCAACCTGTTCCCTATTATTGATATCAGGCTTTGATTGTTCAATGATTCCGTTTCAAGTGATTGCATGCTATCAATTCTGCATCCCTGTTTCGACAATGTTGGGGCTGTACTGTCAATGGCAGGCAGTACGTGAGAGTCCGTCACTGTTCTTTTTCTGCTGCTTTTCATGAGAGGAGTGTTACGATATATCTGCGAACTAGCCGGGTATATTTCAGGGCCTTCACTTAGTTGTTCATCTTTTACACTAACATCAGGATGATCCAGGCTCATGACATATTGAGATTCATCACGCTTCCCTCCCCTACTGCATGGAGTCACACTGTCCGAGCTCTCGGTGCCATCACAAGTAAAAGAATTCTCAGAACCCAGTACCGGTATCTGCGATGAAGTTTGAACTTCAGATGCAGATTTGATCATGTCCCTTTCACTGTGGATGTTCTCAGGTATATGCTGAATGCCAGCTGTAGAATTGGCAGCCATTGCTCTTTCCATGCCCCGTAACCAACATGGCGGTGGCACATCTCCTGAACAATCTGAAAGACAAATTTTTAAATAAGAAATTACATTCTAAAAAACTTTTATGCAAGCCTGGCCATATATAACAAGGAGTTCGAAATGGGAGTAGCTCCATATATGCCATACAATCTAAATTGATGTACAATTCTTGCATTTTACATTTGTATTAATATATTTTTTTTAACAATTCAATAAACATTAATCATGAAAGCTTTCAAATTGAAGATTGAAGATGTAGTCGAATTATGCCCTTGGACACAGTATATAAGCTTAGACTTACTGGCATATCAGTTTTCCAAATTATAGCTGCAAAGGAAGCCTGGACCATAATACACAGCAAAATTTAGACTTTAGGCCTCACAATGTCAGAGTCTGGATTGCCCCCTGAAGAACACTAACAGTCAGTACATGTACTTTGGACTAGGTATAAGTTTAATATACACTTAATTTAATAAACCAGTCTCCCAGGTTTGCAAATTTTGCGAGAGCTGTTCATCACTCTCCTAGATAATAGATTTTATATTAGGAGAGTGAGTCAATCTTGCAAGTATTACTCTCCAATATATTTTTATTTTCCAGGGCAGGAGAGTGAACAATGGAGGGAAAGTTAGGCGACTGATAGAGAGTGGGAGAGTGATCACTCTCCTGAAACATTCAGACTGACAAAGGACATTACCCAGGCTAATATGGCCCTTGAGTTTGTACTCGGCTAGTCTTAGGTCCAGCCACACAGCAAACTGAGACAGTACCAATGGCTCACTACATAGCTCCCCAATAATGGAGGCAAACTTGAACTGCACTCTTTCCAGTGTCACCCCCATGTTAAAGAACCATCTCTGAG
Organism: Hanleya hanleyi; assembly: GCA_036873755.1. Taxonomy (NCBI): domain Eukaryota; kingdom Metazoa; phylum Mollusca; class Polyplacophora; order Lepidopleurida; family Hanleyidae; genus Hanleya; species Hanleya hanleyi. The sequence goes on along the minus strand of JAVTVY010038173.1, from coordinate 82,532 downwards.
ATCAGGAGCATTCAGTAAAGCTTCAGCTGTAAGGTCAACTGGGAGGTCAGCAGGAGCTGTAAAGATAAATACATAAGTGGTCAAGTTTCACAAACATTTTTATAATTAACCCATTGATCAAATGATTTAATGGGAGACTTGCACAATACACCAGAAAATAAACCAAAAGTTTCTGTAACTTGATTAGCTGATTGGATAACTGGGCCAAAATTGACCAACAGGAAGTGGCAATCACAGAATCTGATTGGATAATGAGAATGTGCAAGTCCCCAATTGGTGGTTTAATATTAACATCCTCAAAACAGGGGTCCAATACAGCCTTAGCCCATAGTATTGGACCCTTCTGCGGAGGGCCAATGATCGGCTGATGCAACAACAACATTTTCTCAGTTAGAGGGCAGATTTTGAAATCGAAAACGAGGCCGCGCTATGTCATCAGTCAACTGAGATAGTCACGTGGGTGTGTATGAAGATTGGAGTGGCTTCTATAAATAGTGATCCAATGAAAATGCTCGTATTAGTTTAAAATGGTGGGGTTGAATGACCAATCACTGAAAGGGAGACAGCTGGAACAGTACGCTGACACGGTCTGTTAATATCTTGATTTAAATCGAGAGTATTACAGTCTAATCAGGCCTCAATTTAAGGAGTGCTGATGGTAACCTCTCAACAGGTTACCATGAATTCTACACTGGTAACCTGTGGGAATCTATTGCATAATTATTAACCTAATGTCATATTATTAGTCAAAATTATGGGGACCTGAAAATAGGTTACCACTATTTTTCATATGGCAACCTCCAGGCAACCTGAAAACAGGTTACCACCTTAAATTGAGGCCTGCTAATACAGCCTTGACCACAGTCGAACGCACTAGCACAGTTCCGAAGAATATAAGACAGCTATTCGGTGTAGTTTCCGGAGCTGATTGGAACAGTCAGAACTGGCAAAGCTGGCATTTCGATTGGTCAATTCTCTATTTGAAAAGGGGACCTTCCAAACAGTACAGCGATGTAGGGGGAGAGGCTACTGAGTGACAAATGCCAGGTTCATTTTTTTATTTGCTAACTAGCCTGAAATAACAGAAAGGCTGTCATAGCAACATGTACCTTGGAACACAGCATTTTAACTTGCGTTCAGCGACAAAGCTAAACAGTCGACATATGATCGCCTGACAAGCTGTCACCCCTAAACAATTAGTGATAGCATCCATTGTATCACACACTATGGCAGTTCAATACGCATGGACTATATTATTGCGAAACCCAACAGAAAACAGAAATCAATAACATAAACTCGCTAACAGTGAAACCAGTGTAGGTTATAAATGAACAGATTTTCGGAGATATTTGGTAATGAATAAGGAGGTTATTAGTGATATAAGAAAGTTTGTAATTGGTGGAGTAATCTCTATGCTGAGAGCGTGTTAACGATAATTTCAATTGCGGGCAGTGCTTGTATGCTAGACGGTAGTCGTTCAGCTGACATGCGCTGTACAGGTATTCCTATCTACCGTGTTTGCTGCAATTGACGGACCAACACTCTGGAAATAGAAAGGTTAACCAAGTTGGATCCAGAAATTCTGCTAAATTCAACTGCCTCTCGAATCGTCCACACTCAGCCCCAATAAACCTAACATCTGTCCTACTTACTGTCTGTATCGCTCTTGTATATCCCAAAACTCCCATGTGTGGCTATAAAGACACATTTACCTCACTTTTTAGGGTAAAAATCCATTTACATGTAAATTGTCCATTTTCAGCGAGCATGCAATCTGTCAACAGAAACAGCCCTCACAATTCACCATTTCTATCAGTAATTGCTGAGCTAAATGCTGAGGCATAATCAGTTCCCCTCAGTAACATTTAACAAGGTGTTAGATATGAATTATTTAAATACGTTATTTTTGCCGAAAGGAGTTTTCCGAATTGTGTGGGCTGCGGAAATCATCTCTGCGAGTGGTTATTTTAGTACTCACCATTGGCCCAATTCTCGCATGTCTGGCATCTCCATTGGTTAAAAATATAAGACAGGAGAGCTGGGATGTGAAAACGTTGAATCTACCACATATAGTTTTGGCCAATGTTGGTGCGAGATGTGCGAGAATAAGGCCAATGAAATTACCGAAAATTCGTGAGCACTAAAATAGCCATTCGCGGAGATGATTTCCATGACAAGAGATTGCATGCTCACTAAAAATGGACAATTAAAATGGATTTTTACCCCAAAAAGTTACGTAAAGTTGTCTTTATAGCCACACGTGGGAGTTTTGGAATATACCAGAGCGCGATACAGACAGTAAGTAGGAAAGATGTTGGTTTTATTGGGGCTGAGTGTGGATGAGTCGAGAGGCAGTTGAATTTAGCAGAATTTCTGGATCCAACTTGGCTAACCTTTCTATTTCTAGAGTGTTGGTCCGTCGACTGAAGCAAACACGGTAGATAGAAATATTATACCTGTGATGCGCTGTTCGGAGTTTGGTAAACTTTAATTAATGTACACACACATGCACCTGTACTTTAAGAAATTAATGCTTAAATCGACTTTAGGGTCCAAGTCAACCTTGCTCAGCTGCCCCAAAACAAACTTCCATGCATGTCATTGGTCACTGTACATATGAGAAGGGCTGTTAATGTTATGCATTGCATCATGGGTTGTTTTGGAGCAGCAAGGTTTACTTGGGCCGACTTTAGTGAAGGCTTGCATGGAGGTTAATTATTGCTGTAAATGACCTGCTGTCTAGACAGTGGATGAACAATATTTTTTCATGGAATGTGTACCCTCATTTGAGGAAAAATACATGTATCTTGGTTGAGTTCTCTCCCTTTAACCACAGGCACAACCGCATGAACAAGACTGTCGTTTCTATTTCACAACACATCGTATTTTGGTTTTCGACAATCATCTCAGGCAACCAGCGTTTTTAAGAAAATCGAAACAAGTTCTGTATACAGTCGTTGTTGTTGTTATCGATAATGTGACAATTAATCTGTGATTATCACTTACAAGTCGCGAAACAGCAAAAACTGTGCTTGCCTCTATTTTTACCTCCACACGCAAGAACTTCACTGCGGGAGCAGTTATTATGACAGTAGATCACCTTCGAAATTTCGATTGAGAATTTGCTTAAAAGTTCAGTAATGTCCATTAGTGAATAAGTAAACATTTTATGGAAAAAAAAAATGGGGTCACTATGGTTATTTACAAAAATTTTCGTGATGCGTGTCCAGCAAATGGCTATAACACTGAAGGGGTCACTGAATTAAGCACTATTTTCAGGTGTGAGGCCCATTTTTCTCACCTGTTTCCAGTTGAACCGACGTTTCTTTAAATTATCGGTACCATATAATGTGGGATTTATAAACATACGGAACATGCTTTAGGAGTACCACAAGCATCATCTATTGCCCACCTAACATTCTGTGCTGTCCAAAACGATGAATCTGACAGGCCCAAATTTTGGTCTATTTCACTTTGGAGCGACTGGTAATACGAATAAATTGGTTCTGTTATGCTATAATTATATCAATATCTGTTTACCCTATTTCAATGTCCCAGGACACAAATAATAAGATACTCAGTCTGTTTCGAAAGATTTCAAAAACCCCCATATTATGGCGTAGATCGGAGTGTATGGTTGGCCATCCCTGCCAGAATTCGTCATTTAGAGGCTGCCTCTAATTATTTTGTACCATGGTATAAAATGCCAAGCCTGCCATAATTCGTATTTAGAGGCTGCCTCTAATTATTTTGTACCATGGTATAAAATCGCCAAGCCTGCCATAATTATGCCTCTAATTCATTATAGCCGTAAGTCGTAAATTTTCGCCTTCTTATTACTTCCACCAATGATATGCGCTTTCACAAATTTGGTGCCGGGCTTTACGCTCCTCCCCTTTTTTGATGATAGCTCGACATCTTGCAGTAAAAGTGAAAAAATCCCCGATGGGTTCATTATGAAATCTTCTGGGAGACATCTCCAAAATACGAAATTACCTCGCCTCTCGAAAGTCCATCGGAGAATAGCGCGAAGCCCCTTGGGAGAAGATGTCAAAAATCTTGTCTCTTCCCATTTACTCACGTGACCATATCTCTACGCTTGTTACAAGTGTACTCATTGGTCAAATTTAATATTCTTGATATGACATCGAGTTGTTTATGACTTACGGCTAAAATGAATTAGAGGCATCCTCTAAATAGGAATTATGGCAGGCTTGGCGATTTTATACCATGGTACAAAATAATTAGAGGCAGCCTCTAAATACGAATTATGGCAGGCTCGGCATTTTATACCATGGTATATATTATTTACAGGCAGCCTCTAAATATGAATTGTGGCAGGCTTGGCGATTTACAGGCATCCTCTAAATAGGAATTATGGCAGGCTCGGCATTTTATACCATGGTACAAAATAATTAGAGGCAGCCTCTAAATACGAATTATGGCAGGCTTGGCATTTTATACCATGGTACAAAATAATTAGAGGCAGCCTCTAAATGACGAATTCTGGCAGGGATGGCCAACCATAGGAGTGAAGTTGGCCATCAGGAAATGAAATGAAATGTTTTGAGTTCTGTTTTGGCGAGAAATCCTAGTTTTGATGGTATCCGTTCATACTCATTCTCCCAACGCCAGAGTTTGTAACCTCCAAACCATCGGTAAACAACATACAATCTGATTCCATGAGAATGGTCCATACTGGGACTGGAAATGAGGTTCATGAAAAGTTATCAAAGGCGCGTTTTCAGCTGAAGAGATCTGATGTGATGAGAACATTCAAATATATTATCACTTAGAAAGTGCCTGTGCCAATTTCATACGGGTCAGAGTTTGATGCTGACAAAAATGACATTATATGGGTTTTGACACTGTGACTGTCACTGTATACATCGCGAATACCGACGTGAAAACTGTCAGCTAAATATAGAAAGTGTGTGTCATTCTTTACCAATATGAATCCTCCAGATAAAGACATGGGGGAAGCACTTTTTGGAGTCAAAGCTGGCCACCTAGCCAACTTCACCCCACTGAACGCAGAAAATTTGAGAGAGTAAAACTTCAAACGCAACTTAAACTTATAATAAAGAATATGTGAGTATTCACAAATGTATGGGACTGGGTACAGCAATCCACTTCCGGTTGCTCATGCGTAGCCCCACTCCCATCTCCACACTGCCCAAGGGCGATAATATGGGTCTAGACGTTCCGTTTAGTGAAATCCCCAGTAATTTTCAAATAGAAAAAGTAGTTGTAAGTGTCCGTTGACCTTTGAAATTTGCATATGACATTTGTGACGTCATTGTGGTTTCAGTCACGCGACCGGAACTCCCGTTCACCATGTAATCCAACCTCCCCACAGCGCATGCTCCATTTCGCAGGCTCCATTACCATCCCTGCCACCAATAGCGGAAGTTGACCTTTACTACGTTGCTATGACGTATAGGGGGAACCAACCAACGCACGGTTCAGTTTGAATCCGTCCGAACAACTCCTTTAGTGTTGCACAAGAGCGAACTACTTTTCATATGCTCTGTCCAGATAAACAGGGAAAATTATCTCCAGATAATTCTTTTTAACGCTAGGTCAACAGAGGTATTATGCAGACTTGAAAAGTAATCGAAATGTTCGGTAAACATCTATTTCACTATATATGATGTCACTTCCGGCGATGTGCGCGAAGGCGTCGAATCCGGTCCAAAAATCTGACTGGTGGCTGGGGTGTTATTAGACCCCCAGCGAGGTGGTTGCATGTAATCCGGTATTGTGCGATGCGCAGAGTCAAAGATCGCTTCCGGTTACGTGACCAGAACCCGAAGAGACGTCATAAAGGCCATATGCAAATTTAAAAGCTCAATGGACACTTAACTACGCTTTCTCTCCTACTAACGATTACAATTATTGAAAATAAGTCAGTCCACCTGTTTAAAGTGATTTTTGTCAATACAAAAATATCTGAATGTGTTATGGGTTTCTGTTATTCAGAACATAAATGGACTATTGTGATTTAATTTGAATGGTGATCACCATAAATTTACTCTAAAATGAGAGGTGGCCAAGTTTCCCCATGCACATACTGGGTAAAGTTGGCCATGCAAATATTTGCACCGAGACTCGAAATAAGTGAGTAACAACAATTTATTTTCTTGGCAAGTATAAAATAAAACATCGAACATTATTTATTTCGGAACGAATAAAACATATTGAACAAAGCAGATTGGGAAATTTAATGAACGTCCTAGAATCGGCCAGAAGGCTCCGGTTTATGGTAGCCTTTAGTAAATATTGGACCCTCCCCGATGGGGCGTAAATGCCGAGGAAGCAAAAGGGCGGTGATCATGGTTATATGTCTGCATGGTTAACATATATCAAAGTGACCTGGTAGCGTACATAAACAAACGAAATTAGATATCTCTTGAGATTAGATCCTTCGGCGGAAATGAGAATATATTCTCATTAAATTTTCGATTGGTAAACACCGGTACTTGAAAACTACAAAAAAAATGCACAATTTGAACTTACATATCTTCTCAAATTTGAAACTTTCCTCCGGTGGAAGTTAGTGCAGCCGATTTGTATGTAGGGTGTGCACGCGACGTTTGACTGGCAGTCTTACAGTCTGCATGAGCCTGCCGACATCTTCCGCTCTGATTCCCCCTGATATATAACTCTCGTCCTTTCGGATCGAGTTACTAGCACATTTCTGCAATAACATGAAAATGAAACGTATATAAATACAAGCTCGACGAATACAAATTCAGTTCTTTATCTTTTCTTATATGCAAAATTGTTCTGTTCTCAACATAATAATAAAATAATAATATAAATATATTTATTAGATTTAACATAACTTCTCTCGGTTCATTCATCTTCAGACAGTGTGTGTATTTGCAGTGTCTAATCTACAGCATATGGACAATAAATCAAGCTAAAAAGGGTTATTTGACAAACAAGTTGTTTGACTAAGGAGAATTATCTTGTGGTTAAAAACTACTGACGCATATCTGTGAGTTGTCTTCATAGTCACTCTCCTCATCTGAGCTGTATTTTCTTTCACGTGAATTCCGATCTTTACTCAGTTTCGTACCATGAACCTGACCCTGTTGAGACTCCTTGCCCATGTACCGTATATAGTCACTTTCCCATCTGTTCAAATTTATCATTCATTTCTATCCGCATCTTGTCCGTGTTTAGCTTCTCCGAGTACATTTTGTCTTTAACCTTCGGCTTCATATTTGAGTTTAAGGCCTGTAAATAAAATTATGGCCGTCGGCTTCTTCGTACGTTTTCGGGAAGTAGTCGTATCGTCTAGGGGAGAAACGGCGACGTAACAGAGAAATTTGTTGCTTCTCGATGGGGTTATTGAAAAGAACGACACAGTGACAGTTCAAACCGGTGTAAGCACTATCTGACTTAATTTTAACTTATGGTTGTCAATATATTCATTAGGATAAGCATAATGGTTCTTCCTTCAAATAGCAGGTTAACTGGATGCATACACATGGAGAAACGAGATTCGACTACCCACTAATTTGCAGGAGAAGCTTCGACCGGGTCATACATCACTGCGCGCTCGTTATTTAAAATATTGCGTGCAGTCATAGAAATCCTATAGAATCATATAAAAGCTTGCATCGCTAACTAATATATCATTGAAAGATGTTTTTGTTCTGATCGACTAAATTAATCTAGTCGGCATTCAAACCTCTTCAATACTCCATGATGGCTGAAGAATTGGGCACGTCATTTAAATATAACGATGGAAACAGCTCTCGTATCATAGCCATCGACATCTTCTCTGCATACTTATAGATACAACCTCTACAGAGTCAGTAGTAGTGTTCAAGCAAAAAAGGTCTCCTTTTCCAGGGAGGTAACTCTTGATTCCGATAGGGGGCGCCACCAGCTCAAGGTTATAGATTGCATCAGTATTGGCTGTGTGCCAAGTTTTCATCACTATAGGTCTGGCAACCTTTGACCTTGTATTCCTCCGCGGTGATGCGGTCATGTCTGGCGGTGATGCGGTCGCGGAAAAAAGCTTCCGCGGAGAAAAAGTAGTCCCCAGACTTCAAATACGCTGCATGGACCGATGGGGTCGAGTGAGGTATCAAAGTGAAGCATTCGTGATGGGGCATCTGATGGGCTGGGTGTGGGGTTGAAATAGCGTCATTCTGCGCATGCGCGGTGGACAAAGGGTATGGAAATAGACGTTTTGGAGCTAGGGGAGCCACTAATGGTCCGATTGGGTCGAGTGAGGTATCAATGTGAAGCCTATGTGAGGGGGGCATCAGATGGGCTGGGTGTGGGGTTGAAATAGCGGCATTCTACGCATCCGTGGTGGACAAAGGGTATGGAAATAGACGTTTTCGGGTCTAGGTGGGCCACTCATGGTCCTATGGAATCGTATGAGGTATCAATGTGAAGCACACATGAGGGGGCATCCGCCTGGACTAGTGCCTCGGCCGTTGTCAACATTCTGCGCATGCGCAGACAGGGAATTGTGGGAAAAGGGTATGGAGATAGACGTTTTGGGATCTAGGTAAGCCCCTATTGGGCCGATGGGGTCAAGTGAGGTATCAATGTGAAGCCTATGTGAGGGGGCATCTGCCTGGACTAGTGTCTCAGGCGTTGTCACCATTCTGCGCATGCGCAGACAGTGAATTGTGGGAAAAGGGTATGGAAATAGACGTTTTGGGGTTGAGGTGGGCCACTATGGGTCCTATGGAGTCGTATGAGGTATCCATGTGAAGCATTCGTGAAGGTGCATCCGACGGGATGGGTGACAGGTGGAACTGACGTCATACTGCGCATGCGCAGTAGACCAAGGGTATGAAAATAGACGTTTTGGGATCTAGGGGAGCCCCTAGTGGGCCGATTGGGTCGAGTGAGGTATCCATGTGAAGCACACATGAGGGAGCATCCGGCTGGACTAGCGTCTGGTCCGTGTTTGACATTATGCGCATGCACAGACAGGGAATTGTGGGAAAAGGGTATGGAAATAGACGTTTTCGGGTCTAGGTTGTCTACTATGGGTCCGATGGAGTCGTATGAGGTCTTATTTTGAAGCTCTCGGGAAAGGGGCAGCCGCCTGGACTAGTGTGTCGTCCGTGTTCAAGAGTCTGCGCATGCGCAGTCTGGTCGTAGTATAGAAATATACACATGGGCGTGTGTTTGGTGTACTCAACCCCATATGGGTCCATGGTTGTGGTTTGGTGGTGCGGGTTCTGCGCAAGTGGGTGTGACGTCACTTCAGGTTTCACTAAAACTACCTCCGAACACAGAAGAGTTCCAATTTTTCCTTAGACATTATGCATGTACTTTCAACATCCGGGTTTCCCACCGCCTGTATGGAATGCATGTATCCCGTAGAGCTGCGTATAGGCGCGCATGTGTGACAGGGTCTATAAAACACACTGCTCTGGATCCCACACCTCCATTCCTACGGTTGCAGAGCCATGACGGACACCTATCCCTATGCGGCTCGCGTTTTACAGCATGCAACCGTGGTTAATTCACTCACGGGTTACCGAGCAGTGGTTCGATCCATGTTAGCAGATGGCGACTACAACGAGGGGCGACGCCAGATCCTAAAAGAGTTCACAGAAGCGGTCCTCAACAGAGTGGGCTCGATGGAGGGGGGTGCTATCACCCACCACTACTGGACAATGACAGCCATCCTTGATGCCCGGGCTATGGACCACGAGCGCTCACGCCGGAACCACCGACGGCTCGTTGGCCTCGTCATGGTTTTTGCCCTATTGACCCTAACGCTGTGGTAGTGACAGTGGGACTTCACCATAAATACGAGAGACAGTCAGCGTGTGCGTCATTCGGCATTTCGTCAACCATGTCACCAGTCCTACGAGCCGTTCTTCCCCTCACCCCTGAGGTAGGATTACACGTCTATGAGGATAAAGTCACCATCGTGGGAGACCGTCAAGTTTGCTGGTCGGACCCTGAGTCCGTATCGACTACTGTTACCCTACACCGTGATGGCTGGACCAAATTTAAACGGGTGTTGAGCGGTGAGCTCGACGGAGACCTAATCCACATCGAGAACGCCAACTACGTACACCGTGGACCCTTCTTTGCCCGTGTGGGGCGTTACCACAATCCCACGCAAAGCTTCACCCTAGACTCCGATCTTTGGACGGCCTTGGAGAAAGTGGTGCCTATTGTGGACCAGCTGTTTACACCGGACGAGCGGTCAGCTGTTCAGTTCGGATGGTCTCGTGCTATTGAGGACGCGCTGGCTGAACCCAATGAACAAATTTCTAGCAATGAACCAGACGACGATGCCATTGATTATCCGGCTAGACTCAGTCAACCTAGGATATATACAACGGTGGTAGAACCCGAACATCAGACTTCGTTATAAATAAACCATACTCCCCGGGTCCATTATAATTTTGTCACCATGAAGCGCTGGGAGAAGGTGTTGGATAACTTATACTACAGTCCCGACAGTCCGGCGGCCTATAGTGCATTGTCGGCTCTCTATCGAGTGGCCAAGCCCCAGGGGATACAACGGGCACAAGTTCGAGATTGGTTAAAAAAACAAGACACCTATACCTTACATCGAGCTGCCCGCCGCCATTTTCTACGGAACCGGGTCATCGTGGGAGGACTAGATGCCCAATGGCAAGCAGATTTGGTCGATATGAGCGCCTTTGCCAAAGACAACGATGGGAATCGGTATATCTTGACGTGCATCGATATCCTGTCAAAGTATGCGTGGGTGGTACCCATCCGGACGAAAACGGGGGCAAATCTCATAGCGGCGTTCAGGGACATCTTCAAGACCGGGCGCAAACCCTTGTATTTGCAAACCGACGAAGGCACGGAATTCCTCAACAGACCGTTCCAAGCCTTTCTCATGAAACAGAAGGTCTTCTTCTTTCACACCTACAACGAGACCAAGGCTTCCGTTGTGGAAAGGTTCAACAGGACATTCAAAGGCCGCATGTATAAATATTTCACCTATAAGAATACAAGGCGGTACATCGATGTTCTCCCGAAACTTGTCAGTGGTTACAATCGAGCCTATCACCGAAGTATACAGAGAGCCCCCATTACCGTTACCCAACGCAATGAAGACCAAGTCCGGCGTGTCTTGTACCCCATATAATCGCAGCGAATGCCGAAGAAGGAGTTCAAGGTCGGGGACCCTGTACGGATCAGTAAAGTCAAGGGCAAGTTCGAGAAAAGTTACTTGCCCAACTGGAGCGATGAGCACTTCCTGATTAAACGGCGCCTACCCGGACAGCGGCGAGTCTATGAACAGGAAGATCTTCAAGGGGAACCGTTGCTAGGGACGTTTTACGAGCTGGAATTACAACCTGTCGTAAAAACAAAGCAAGACTACTATACGGTGGAACGCATCGTAAAAACCGAACGTCGACGTGGCATCCAATTTTATTTCGTTAAATGGCAAGGCTGGCCCAGTTCCTTCAATTCATGGGTGGCGGCCAACCAGGTGAAACGACTATAAAACCAGACACCACCCCCATCATCCTTCATTCCATGTTCGACCATGAACACAGTGCAACCGTCTCTGAACACAGCGTCGCCCAAAAGGCGCAAAGCACAAGTGGGCTTTGTAGTGATATTTCTAACCCTGCTGAGTGTGTTGTACGGAGGTGTGCTTTACGACGTAGCCTATCTCAGCACTCTACTCACCCCAACAAAGACACAACCACCAGCCGCCAGTCAAAACAGTCTACAGATAACACCAGTCAATCCCGTGACCGAAACGAGCCCAGTCATCACCACCACACCACGTGTACAGGCTACAGCGAGTATAGAGTCAACACCTACACCAAGTGCACCCACTACGTCTGAAAATCCACCCGATTTCATCACTCACAGTGAACGCCCATCGACAACGGTACCGGAGCTCGACGCACCGACGACCGCAGTTCACTCGTACCAAATTTACAAGAGTGGGTTACCACGACAGCGGATACACCTCCAACCATGGACCCTCGGTGGCAACATCCCTTCACCTGCCTCATCGCAGGACCGACGGGTTCCGGCAAAACGCACTTCGTCAGGAAGCTCCTCGAACACGCCGACAGCATGATTACTCCACCCATTGCCCGAGTCGTGTGGTGTTATGGAGAATGGCAGGCGGCGTATGCAGCAATGCACCACATCACGTTCGTGGTAGGGCTACCCAACCTGGCCGATTTGGAACCGGACACATTGGTGGTTCTGGATGATCTCATGGCGGAGACGGATGCGCGGGTCACCCAACTCTTTACCAAAGGCAGCTATCATCGACGTCTCAGCATCATCTACTTTGTGCAGAATCTGTTCAGTAAAAACAAAGAACATCGGAACATCAGCTTAAATGCTCACTACCTGGTGGTCTTCAAAAACCCGAGAGATACCACTCAAGTACTGCACCTGACGAGACAGATGTACCCTGGACACACTGCGTTTGCGTTGGAAGCCTTTAAAGATGCGACAACCCCTCAGCACGGGTATATGCTCTTCGACCTGAAGCAAGCCACCCCCGACCACCTTCGCCTACGGACCGGTATCTTTCCCGGAGAGACCCACCACGTGTACATGCAAAATTAATGTAAACACACCCACAGTGGTTCCCCCGCAGCTGGGGTGTGTGTTTGATGTTGGGGATAATAAAAGAATTAATACCACATCATGGTTGACTTTTGTCTCTGTTCAATATTCACGAGGTAGGTAGATAAAAAGGGCGGGGTTGTGGGTTCTAGCATCAGTTGTACATGATGTCTGCTCGAGTACGGAAGCATGCTCCGACGCTCCGTGTATTGAAGACGGCCCCACCCGAGTTGGTTCGAACCATTGTACGCGGCGCAGACCCTGCTCTCGTGTGCTGTCTGTGTGAGATTGGACTCAATATCTTAAAAGGCAACGTACCACTGACTCCGGCTCAGAAGGCGAAGTTGGCCAAGCATAAGACAGGTCTGCGAACCTTAGTCCAGAAGCGAGTCTCTCAAACACAAAAGAAAAAGGTGTTACAGCAAGGCGGCTTTCTCGGAGCCATTTTAGCACCGTTGGCGGCTTCCGTGTTGGGTCCAGTATTGGGTGGACTGTTCGGCCGACAATGAACCACACGAAAAAAATGGTCCTCGTCGAACCTCGGCTCCTTCAAAACCTCCAATCACCGTACCCCGTACCCTCTACGGTGAAGACGATAAACACACTCGATGAAGAGATGGATCAGATCTTACAACGACCGGGGTTAAGCGACAGTGAGAAAGTACAACAGTACAATGAAACGCTTCAGCGGTACATGACGTTCATGGACCAATACAAAACCCACTCTACCCCAGCAGCACCGCAACCACCAACCTCAGCACCGCTCCAACAGCCACCATTACCAGGGGTACCACCCACAGCCCCACAGTGGGTCGAAGACGAAGTCCTGAAGAGTGTACCTGCATCGTTCAAGAAACAAGCTGGCCTGGTATTACAACGAATGAAACAGAATCCTAACATGACTTGGAATGATAAAGGTGAACTCCTGGTACAGAATCAGGTGGTCCCCGGTACCCACATGACGGATTTAGTGAATGACCTGATGCGTCAACGCAGGTCGCACACGAATCCTCGAGGATGGGAGGTCTTCGCTCAAGGCTTGAAAGACATGCATGTACCACAGGAATTGGTGGGGAACCCCGAGCGCTGGGCCTGGATGCAGCGTGAATCACCGGTGCACGCACAACGACAGACTCCACAACCTTCTCGGGAGTGGGGACCGGAGTCTCCCCCCAAAACACCACCACGGCGGGCACCTACTTTTTCACCCCTTTTACCACGCCACCCCCTGCAACCACCAAGATCTAAGTCACCGCGACCATCACGACGATTAGCGCCCAAGGGCTGGGAGAAGTATTAAAACCAACAGCAGGAGCAGGAAAGCTCAGTCGTCATGTTTTACCTCACCCTACCCAGTAACAGCTCGGCTGATGTGTTTCCTGACAACACCTTGACCAAGTAGGTGACCCAGTTACCACAACCGTTGCATTTACCTGGACGCTGGGAATGTGGATTCGTGGATATCCAATACCCTTACTCGTGGTACAACGTGCGAGGTGGTGAAGCGTGGTACGAGGTGACCTACGAAGGACAAGAAACCCGACTCAAACTACCCGAAGGTCAATACGATACTCCCAAGGAGTTCATGGGTGGGCTGAGAAGTCTGATGCATTATAAGTCTCTAAGGGACGTCACGAATACTTCACAACCCATAAAAACTTTCCCCTTCAAAAATCATGTGGACTTCGACAGCAAATGCTGGGTTTCGATCTACAGGGGTACGCTGGCCCCACCGGCGAGATAGGCCACATCCCGATGGACATGCGTGGTGGTATGTATGGCCTGTACATCTACTCAAACGTGGTCGATGCACACATTGTCGGAGACAGCAACGTACCTCTACTACGCGTCTGCCCGGTGAAAGGCGAGTATGGAGCTCAAGTCACCCACAGTTTCAGGCACATCGTTTATCTACCCGTCAGTCAGACCGATATTAGCTCCATCGTCATCGATATAAGAGACGACACCGGTCAACCGATCGCATTCGAGCGTGGGAAAGTGGTGCTGACACTTCATTTCCGTCAAGCCCGAGCGGTTCACTTTGCATAATGAAGGTGCCTTACGAGTGTGATGCACGTAGCTATATGGACTATTATACCCAACAGGCCGGGGGTAGCTTTCCGGTCTTTGCAGGTACACGCATGCAACGAGGACATGGGCTGGGGAACATACTCGGGAGCATCGTCAAAACGTTCCTCCCCTTGGTGACGCGTGGGGTGAAAGCGATCGGCAAACAAGCGGTGCGCAGTGGACTGCAAGTCGCGGGTGATGTCTTGGGCGGTGCGGCACCCAAAGAAGCACTGAAACGCCGAGCCAAAGAAGCAGGAGGCGTCTTGGTCGCCAAAGCACAACGCACCGTAGGGAATAAAAGACCTGCACCACCGAGACCACGCACCAGTCGACGACCGACCCAGCGACGACGCACATCGAAGACCCAGGATATCTTTTCTTAAACATGGCTTTCATCCACGCCGAGTCGTGTCCTTCTACCAACAGTGAATTTGATTTATGGACCGTCCCACCTACTCAGACCAGTGCCGAAGAGGGCCAATGGGTGGAACATCTCCCCCTTTCCAGCATTACAGCCACATGCCCCATTGAATTCACCATCACCAACGCAGATACGACCTACGTGGATTTAGCCCATACGTACCTATATGTGAAAGCTAAAATCACCAACAAAGATGGGTCTGTCCTCAAAGCAGATGCACCCGTGGGTCCAGTGAATCTCTGGCTTCATTCGCTATTCCAGCAAGTGGATATAGCCCTCAGTGATAAACTGGTGAGCGCCTCAACAAACACGTACCCGTACCGAGCCTACATCGAAACACTATTATCCTATGGGCGTGATGCTAAAAAGTCGTATTTGACAGCCCCGTTGTTCTACCGAGATACCCCAGGCAATACGATAATGACGGCTATACGGAGAGAGTGGATGCCACAGCAGAGTCACTCGGTCGATATGATGGGACGTCTGCATGCGGACTTATTCATGCAGGACCGATACCTCTTGAATGGAGTACCTGTCAAAATACGACTAGTGCGCGCAACGCCTGCGTTTGCCTTGATGGCCCCGAGTGAGGACCTCGAGTTTAACACTGTCATCCAAGAGGCCAGTCTGTGAAAGTGAAACCGAGCCCAGGTGTACAGTTGGGGCACATCAGAGCCTTGGAGAAAAAACCAGCCCAGTACCCGATTCGACGAGTACAGACCAAGGTCTTTTCCGTCCCTAAAGGGAATATGATTGTCAATCAAGAAAACCTGTTCCTGGGGGATTTGCCCAAGCGTTTAACCCTAGCCTGTGTGGAGAACGTCAGTTATAATGGGACACTCTCGAGGAATCCGTTCAACCTAAAAGCGTTCAACATCAATTTCGTGGCCCTGCATGTGGATGGCCAACAGGTACCGGCACGCCCCTTACAACCTAACTTTGGAACGGCCAATTACATCCGGAGCTATCTGAACCTCTTCACAGCAACTGGCCAAATCAACCAAGACGAGGGAAATATGATCAGTCGAGACGATTTCGGCAAAGGATACACATTGTTCTGTTTCGATCTGACTCCCACCTTAGACAACGATCATCAACTGAGTCTCGTCAAGAAAGGCAACTTACGCTTGGAACTGCATTTCGGGACACCTTTACCGAAAACCATCAATGTGATTTGCTACGCTGAGTTTGACAACATTATTCAAATCGATAAAAGCCGTAACGTCCTGTGTGACTTTGCCACCTAACATGGATACAGACCAGATACGCACCGTGCTGGAGAATGATCCAGGGACACGCATGGTCTTTCAAGGAGTGTTCGCCCGAGACGTGTTCCCATTAGACCGTGTGTATCCTGCTGCTTACGTGCTGAATACAGACCCGATGGATCGACCCGGTCAACACTGGGTGGCCGTGTACTTGACAGAAGAGCAGGGCGAATACTTTGACCCGTACGGCCTACCACCCCTGCATTCCGATTTAACAGACTTCATGGATCAAGGCACAGAGACGTGGTGTTGGAATACCAAAACGTTGCAAAGCCTGACCAGTAGTGTGTGCGGACAATATTGCTTGTTTTACCTGTACCATCGATGTCGGGGACATTCCATGCAGACGATCGTCCACATGTTTGACGAGTACCCCAAGGCCGAGGACCGAGATGTACTCGTATATGACTGGGCTGCCGTTCATTTCAATGTACAAGTCCCGTTCTGGGCTTAAATTTTTTCACGTAAAGCCCCCTGTTCCGGGCTTCAGTTTTTCCACGTGGTTGTTCTCACGTTGTTGTTGTTCACTGAATAAAAAAAAATGAGATCTCAAAACTCTGTCTTGCGTGTTTTCTGTGTGAGCATGAATGCCCCATGTGGGACATGTGAGGATTCAGTCCATGAATGGGCTGAGAAAATAGCCAATCAGTGGCCTAGGATGGGATGAAATATAACCCATCAATGCCTAGAAAACAATGCAAGAGCACTGCAGTAAAATAGAGAACCAATGAAATCAGCCCACAGACCAAGTACATGCTTTGGTCTAGGTTAAGAGTGGGCATTCCAACATTTGACGAGAAGTTACAAGTTACAAGAGCAACAGGTGGAGTGAAGTGAGGTTCGAGGTGTAGGTAAAGACCAGGAAGACGGCGAGTGGAGACTCGCCCAACACCTATAGAATAAGTTTATTATATTTATTAAGTTTCTTTCGTGCCAATACGGTTCTGTGGAAAACTGAGGGTTCCCCCACTGGCCATTTCACATAGTGAAATAGATGGTAATATTGTCGGAGACCCTCCTCTATACATGGATGCTTCGGAAGAATGGATAAACGCTAGGCTAAGGAAAAATTGGAACTCTTCTGTGTTCGGAGGTAGTTTTAGTGAAACCGGAAGTGACGTCACACCCACTTGCGCAGAACCCACACCATCAAACCACAACCATGAGTACACCAAACACACGCCCATGTGTATATTTCTATACTACGACCAGACTGCGCATGCGCAGACTCTTGAACACGGACGACACACTAGTCCAGGCGGCTCCCCCTTTACGAGAGCTTCAAAATAAGACCTCATACGACTCCATCGGACCCATAGTAGACAACCTAGACCCGAAAACGTCTATTTCCATACCCTTTTCTCACAATTCCCTGTCTGCGCATGCGCATAATGTCAAACACGGACCAGACGCTAGTCCAGGCGGATGCTCCCTCATGTGTGCTTCACATGGATACCTCACTCGACCCAATCGGCCCACTAGGGGCTCCCCTAGATCCCAAAACGTCTATTTTCATACCCTGGTCTACTGCGCATGCGCCGAATGACATCAGTTCCACGTGTCACCCACCCCGTCGGATGCGCCTTCACGAATGCTTCACATGGATACCTCATACGACTCCATAGGACCCATAGTGGCCCATGTGGACCCCAAAACGTCTATTTCCATACCCTTTTCCCACAATTCCTGTCTGCGCATGCGCAGAATGTTGACAACGGCCGAGACACTAGCCCAGACGGATGCCCCCTCATGTGTGCTTCACATTGATACCTCATACGACTCCATAGGACCACTAGTGGCCCACCTCGACCCCAAAACGTCTATTTCCATACCCTTGGTACACCGCGCATGCGCAGAATGACGATATTCCAACCCCAGACCCACCCCATCGGATGCCCCTTCACGAATGCTTCACATTGATACCTCATTCAACTCCATCGGACCGTTAGTGGCTGCCCTAGATCCCAAAACGTCTATTTGCATACCCTTTTCCCACAATTCCCTGTTTGCGCATGCGTAGACTGTTGACAACGGCCGAGACACTAGTCCAGGCGGATGCCCTCTCACAGAATGGCTTCACAGTGATACCTCACTCGACTGCATAGGACCACTAGTGGCTCACCCAGATCCCAAAACGTCTATTTCCATACCCTTTTCCCACAATTCCCTGTCTGCGCATGCGCAGAATGGGGACATCGCCCGAGACACTAGCCCAGACGGATGCCCCCTCATGTGTGCTTCACATTGATACCCCATACGACTCCATCGGACCGTTAGTGGCCCCCCTCGACCCCAAAACGTCTATTTCCATACCCTTTTCCCACAATTCCCTGTCTGCGCATGCGCAGAATGGTGACAACGCCGGAGCCACTAGTCCAGTCAGATGCCCCCTCACATAGGCTTCAGATTGATACCTCATACGACTCCATCGGACCATTAGGGGCTCCCCTAGATCCCAAAACGTATATTTCCATACCCTAGCTTTGTCCATCGCGCATGCACAGAATGACGATATTTCAACCCCACACCCAGCCCATCAGATGCCCCTTCACGAATGCTTCACTTTGATACCTCACTCGACCCAATCGGACCATTAGTGGCTCCCCTAGCTCCAAAACGTCTATTTCCATACCCTTTGTCCACCGCGCATGCGCAGAATGACGCTATTTCAACCCCACACCCAGCTCATCAGATGCCCCTTCACGAATGCTTCACTTTGATACCTCACTCGACCCCATCGGACCATGCAGCGTATTTGAAGTCTTGGGACTACTTTTTCTCCGCGGAAGCTTTTTGCCGCGACCGCATCACCGCCAGACATGACCGCATCACCGCGGAGGAATACAAGGTCAAAGGTTGCCAGACCTATAGTGGTGAAAACTTGGCACACAGCCAATACTGATGCAATCTATAACCTTGAGCTGGTGGCGCCCCCTATCGGAATCAAGAGTTACCTCCCTGGAAAAGGAGACCTTTTTTGCTTGAACACTACTACTAGAGTCGCATCAACCGTAGACGATTTTGAAAGAAGAGAGACAACCGACACTTCTTCGATTCTTCGATAAAGGGAGTGACTATACACACAGATAGCTGACAGATTATTTAAAGAAGAAGGGTGTTTGATATTACGTCACCCAGATTGCGGAGAAATCAAATTTCGCTCAAAGAGTTATCAGGAAAGTCATGTACAGACACTTCAATCTTAGACAATCCTATCCTTATAAAGATGCATTGTAAGACATTGTACACGATTGTACTCATCGTCCTCACAATCAGAGAGGTCCAATAGAGATAACTAAAGAGAATGAATCGCTAGTGTAAACTGTCAGTATGCCGATCTTTTCATTAACACCATCGACAAGCAACACAGTTTATATTAGGCTTGACTACCTTGAGGCAACTACGTCTGAAAGTCGAAGGTTCAAGACAAATGTACTTGAAAGTGTGACGACAACTGGCAAACCGAAGGAGATGGATATACACGGACAACACGGAGCGAAAATGATCAGATGATGGGCCCCAACAAGAAGAGGCCTGATGTCAGATTAGGAATATGATTGAACTGGAACGACGTGAAATGAAATACCTGTCTGACGACGAGAGTGACTATGAAGAACGAATGCGTCCTAAGGAATTCGGACCAAGCACTCTACCCCAAATACCTTTCTTCACTTCCCCAAAATGCCCACTTTCGCTACTACTCGTACTGATGACGTCACCAATGACGTCACAGATGCTGCGGACATTCCTCAAATCGTGGTCTCCACCTCGAGAGCTTCACTTTGACACCCAACACGACGCATTCGGACCAAGTATGGTCCATCTCTACACCAAAAACCTTCCATCACTGCCCCAAAATGCCCACTTTCGCTACTACTCATACTGATGACGTCACCGATGACGTCACAGATGCTGTGGACATCCCTCAAATCGTGTCTGCATCACGAGAACTACAAGATGACACCCCACACGACGCATTCGAACCAAGGATGGTCTAGCTCTACCCCAAACACCTTCCTTGACACCCCCCAAAATGCCCACTTTCGCTACTACTCCTACTGACGACGTCACCAATAACGTCACAGATGACGTGAACATCCATCAAACTACAAGATGACACCCACGCGACGCATTCGGACCAAGGATGGTCCATCTCTACACCAAATACCTTTCTTCACTTCCCCAAAATGACCACTTTACTTATTACACTCAACGGCGCATGCGCAGATTGATGCGACTTGCAATAAAAAACATGCCATTCTGACTCTACCCCACAAGAGCTTCAGTTTGACACCTCCCACGACCCATTCGGACCAATAGTGGTCCATCTCTACCCCAAAAGAACCCCCAAAATGCCTGCTTTCTATACTACGGCCAGACTGCGCATGCGAAGAATATTGAAAACGGACGAAACATTAGTCCAGTCGGACGCTCCTCCACGAGAGCTTCAGAATAAGACCTCATATGACACCATCGGACCACTAATGGCTCACCTAGACCCCAAAACGTCCACTCAGCGCTATTTACCCACTACGCATGCGCACAGTGACTTATTCAAAAACTTTCACCGCTTAGCTTCCCATCGTGTTTTTCGTGGTGAGACGAAGAAAACAAGACCCCACAACCCATAGTAAAATCCACAAACAAAATGACCACCCCTATACCACATACAGACATTTTCCCGTATAGATGCAAATGTGCGAATCAGGGGAGATGACCCGGAATTTGGGGTCGGACGGATGCTAGACTGGTCATAATAACATCGTCCAACACCTATAGGTTATCTTTATTACTACAAGTCTTCCTTCCCACGGATTCAGGTATTTTTTTCGTGCCAATACGGTTTCTCCCTGTATGGAAACACTGAGGGTTCCCCACTGGCCATTTAACATGGGCAAATAGATGGCGATATTGTCGGGGACCATCCTCTATACATGGATGCTTCGGAATGGCAGATGAAGGCTATATATTGGCCCTGAGAGGGTCGGACATTGCCGGAGATGACCGGATATTGCCGGAGATGACCGGACATTCCAGGAGATTGCCGAAGATTGAGACGCAGCGTATTTGAAGTCTCGGGAGTAATTTCTGTCCGCGGAAGCTTCTCCCCGCGACCGCATCACGGATGACAAAGGACTACTTTTGTCCGTGGAGGCTTCTCCCCGGTAGCGACCACATCACCGCGGAGGAATACATTCCGTTTTTCACAAAATTCAAGATGGCGGCTAAACTCTGGCAGTGGCTACTTTCCAATCTCCAGCACCTCACAAAAATAAACGGGTTACGGTCCTTTATATATTACTGACGTCACCAGTGGCGTTACAGATGACATGGACATCCTCCAAGTCGTGGTCTACACTACGAGAGTAGTGTAGTAGAGAGTAGAGAGCGTCAATATGAGACCATACATACTATAGTTGGATGAGATATACCCCCTCCATCGCTCAACCAGACCCCTGCACATCTCCAAAATGACTTCACATGCGTAGAATGATGAAACCGGACTACACACCAATAAGTTGATGCACCTCGCTGGTCAGTCTCATTGACTAATTTTCCCACGTCCAATCCACAGAGCCAAAAACTCCGCTAACACTACATTCCCATTGGCTGTGCGCTCTGTGGATTATGCTTCGCATTTGCTCCCTTTTCCTTTGACATTACCCACTTTGACTCCACATTTCCCATTTACCTATAAAATTACCACAATTTTTGACTCCGCATTTTCTCCGAATTTTGTGCGCATTTCCCATCATATTTCACTATACCTTTAACATTACCCACATTTTGACTCCGCATTGATCCTCATTTCCCTCCTTTTCCCCCTATGCCTTTAACATTACCGCCATCTTTATCCTCATTTGCTCCATTTGCCGCCATATGTCCCTATACATTTTTCCTATACTTTAACATGGACCCTCATTTCCCATAAGCTATATCATAGACACCCACAATTTGTGCTACTAGATTTTCTCTTTCTCTACTACTTACAGTGTCTTTGAGTCTTAGTGAACGCAAACATACGATATGCACTTAGGCGCCTACCTAAACCCCCAAACTCTAGCCCATAACGTGGACTAGTGGCATATGGAACTTGGGATGGACCATGGAGTGTACCCTGAAAAGATGGGTCCCGCGACTGTTATAGTCATCAGTACCCCTGGTAAGAGAGAAAGTGCAGTTCCGGTTGGAATGAGTGTCAAGTGCAGCTCGTTTACTCAAGTTAGTAAGTCGAATGTCAGATAGATTGAACTCGAAGTACATAGTGGGCTATAAGGACAGCAAGTGGAATCCTTAATGTGGAAACTAAAGGTTAATCAAGCAACTTCCACTTCAAGTTTGCTGGGCTTCTGAGGGAGAGAGTCTGAGAGATGGGTATCATGGGTACTCGTAGGATAGATTTTATTTTTGAAAATTGATGGTAAATTGGCGCTCACTGAGAGAATTTGAGCGGTATAAGATTGAAACAATTGAACTTTTAATTTGTGCCAAAATGTCACCTCGCTGGTCAGTCTCATTGACTTTGAGTCGTACAGTGTCAATCACTACACTGATAGATATGCTGAATTAATCAATCACGGGTTTGCCCTAAAATTCAAGTTACTAGGAAATATATTTACTTGATGATAACTGGACTATTTTCGACCTGAATTTGTCGAACGTATAAAAAAATTAAGCTTAATTATCCTTTCTTGGAATAGTAGGAAAATAGGGTGCGGATAGGAGCCCTTAAGGACAGGAGCCCTTATGGACACAAGCCATCAAACATACCAGTTATCAAAGAGTGACCTCGGGTCTGGGTTAGATTTCATACCTTTATTTCTAGGATTTCTCTGTGAATAGTTCGAATATCTCTTGTTTGTGGAAAAATAAACACTGAAATAGGCGATATTTGATTGGATTGGAGCACACTTTTCCATTCTGGGAGACGGTCAGAGGTGAGCCTGAAATCGTCACTCTTGCTTTGTTCACTGATCGCTTGGCACCTTGTTCTATGCCTACTGGTTTGCACTGGTGGTGATAAGTAGAACGTTTGTTTTCCGTTTCTTTCTTTCTTTCCCTTTTTTTAAAATTTATTTTTATTTTTTTATTTTTTTGCTTTGTTATTGTTATTATTATTATTTTTATTTTTTTGGCCAGCCGTCCGGCCCTTGTCTACGCCTGTTTGATCAAACCTGGGACTATTATAACCATTAGTCATAAGTAGTATACAAAGAGTCAATTGAACCTCATTGACCTCAGAAATTTGCATATGACCTTTGTGACGTCACGCGTCAGCCAATCAGAAGCGAGTATTGTGGTCACGTGGGGTGTGTGGATGGTGGTGGGTGGTGGGTTTAAGATGGCGGCATGTGGATGGTGGTGGGTGGTGGGTGCAAGATGGCGGCATGTGGATGGTGGTGGGTGGTGGGTGCAAGATGGCGGCATGTGGATGGTGGTGGGTGGTGGGTGCAAGATGGCGGCATGTGGATGGTGGTGGGTGGTGGGTGCAAGATGGCGGCATGTGGATGGTGGTGGGTGGTGGGTGCAAGATGGCGGCATGTGGATGGTGGTGGGTGGTGGGTGCAAGATGGCGGCATGTGGATGGTGGTGGGTAGTGGGTGTAAGATGGCGGCATGTGGATGGTGGTGGGTGGTGGGTGCAAGATGGCGGCATGTGGATGGTGGTGGGTGGTGGGTGCAAGATGGCGGCATGTGGATGGTGGTGGGTGGTGGATGCAAGATGGCGGTTGTGTGGATGGTGGTGGGTGGTGGGTTTAAGATGGCGGCTGTGTGGATGGTGGTGGGTGTTGGGTTTAAGATGGCGGCATGTGGATGGTGGTGGTTGGTGGGTTTAAGATGGCGGCTTGTAGAAAAACGTATAAAAGGAGTCCATTTTTAGGGAAGGGGTGTATTCATTGCACTACCTACCTGACTGACCTGACCAGCCTGCCTGCCTGCCTGCCTGCCTGCCTGCTTGCCTATCCGCTTGTATGAGACGAAAGCATGACACGTGGAGAAGATTTTCCCTGGGACCCAGCAGCACCTCCGGTTGAAGTCTTGCCTGAAGATGAGCGTGTCAGGGACATTTATCAACGACACTGGGCTACCATACGCCATTGTTTTCACCGTGACCGTCGTCTATTGGACTTGTATAACTTTCGGCTGCAGGACCTCACGTATCTGTCTAATATTTTCACAGATCAGGTGACAGCGTTCAAGTTGAATATGACATTTGGGTACATTTTACGGCACAAGGCGACGGACCAGGTGCGGTATTATTATCCCAGCAATAATACCTATGTGTTTGATCAGCCGTTCACGGTGACGGATGCGATTTCTCTGGAGCCACTCATCGACCAATTGACTACGTTGGATCCATTGGAATGGGCCCGGTTGCAACGCCCCAATACCCAATGGCTTGTGGAAATGGTGACCAACGTCACATTTTTCGTCACGAAAATGAGAGATCATCCTATCGGTGCTCCTGTACTACTACCCCCTTGGTTGCTTCATCGACACGGCCTGTATGCATTAACGCGTGGGGGACATGGACCCTACAAAGACCGGAAATGTCTGTTTCGGTGTTTGGCCGTGCATGTGGACGAGTGTGACCCCCAGTGTTGTGACAGAGTGGCCAATGACTATTGGGAACAGTATTTACAGCAGCAAGACTTGGATAAGCGGCACTTCCGTGGAGTGCCGTTCAAGAATTTGGATGACGTGGAAACACTGTTCAACATCAATATCTTTGTATACCGATTACGATGCGAGGAGGAGGATACATTTGTGGCTGAATTGGTTCGTCGTTCAACAGAACGGTATGCTGCTACGATGAAAGTCAATGTGTTCGACGACAATGGCGTGAGTCATTTTTCGCTGATCTACAATATGAGCCAGTACGCTCAGTCTTTCAGTTGTGCCCAATGCCATCGTGTGTTTAAAAAGTCTTACAACTTACATCGCCACGAGAAAATCTGTGACAACAGTGTCAAGCGAGTATATCCGGGTGGAGTGTATCATAATACGCCTACTATTTTCCAGGAACTGGCCGATGAGGGTATCATCATACCGGAGGCGGACCGTTATTTTCCCTACCGGGCGTGTTACGATTTTGAGGCCCTGTTGGAGCCCATGGACATGTTCTCAGCGAAAACGCAGTGGACGCAGCGCCATATTCCCCTGAGTGTCAGCATTTCCACCAACGTGCCCGGCTATGACGCTGCGCCTGTCTGCTTCGTGTCGTCGGGGGACTCCCATGAGTTGATTACCCGCATGATGGGTTATTTAGAGGAAGTCAGTGCGGCCAGTACAGAACTATTGGTGGCCAAGTTTCAGGACGTACTGGACCAACTGGACGACTGCATTCCTATACCCGGTGTATCGTTCAGCGATGATGAAGAGTCAGAGTCAGAGTCAGAGTCGGAGACCCAGGAGCCGGAACCCATGCAGTCGCAGGATGTACCTATACCTAAACCGTATGCGGAGAAATTGAAGTTACGGTTCCTACAATACCTAGGCCAGTTACCGGTGCTCGGCTTCAATTCGGGGCGATACGACTTGAACATGGTGAAGGAATTTCTCTACCCTTACTTGGCCCAGTCCGATACCCTCAAGTCCGTGATCAAGAAGATCAATAATCATATGGCCCTCACTACCACATCACTGCATTTCCTGGATGTACGGAACTATTTAGCTCCTAATTGTAGCTATGATCAGTGGGTCAAGGCCTATAACTGTGCACAAACCAAAGGTTACTTCCCTTACACCTATATGACGAACCTGGACCGCTTAGAAGACACCCAGTTGCCACCCAGGGAAGCGTTTTACAATGACCTGAAAGGGGAAGCTCTACCAGAGGACACCTACATCGAACTCCAACAAGTGTGGAACTGCCACAGCATGAAGACGTTGCGAGATTTCCTCATATGGTATAATAACCTAGATGTGGTTCCTTTCCTGGAAGCGGCCGAGAAAATGGTGCAACTCTTTCGTCGCCAAATGCACGTCGACATCTTCAAGGAGTGCTTGAGTTTACCGGGTCTGGCGCTTCGCCATCTTTTTCAAGAGTGTGCTACGTACTTCTCGCTGATACAGCAAAAAGATGCAGACATGCATGATTGTCTAAAGCAGAACATTGTGGGCGGCCCGAGTCTTATTTTTCACCGTTATCACGAGAAGGACGTCACTACTCTCCCCAGTGGAAAACCCTGTGCTAAGATCATCGGTTTCGATGCGAATGCCTTGTACCTGTGGTCGCTGGCCCAACCTATGCCCAGTGGCCATTATACACGTTGGTTGGCGGAAGATCGGCATTTTACACCGCAACGTACACCCTACAAGCATCTGGCTGATCAGTGGTTGGATTGGGAAGCCTATCGACGGGCGATTTATATACGACACCAGACCAACGCCACAGAGAAGCGCATAGGAGATCGTCGACTTCCCGTCGATGGGTTTGCCCTGGTGGGTAGCACACCCACCGTATTCCAATTTTACGGTTGCTATTGGCACGGCCACGAATGCCATTTCAGCGCTGGACGCTTCAACGAGCGACGTGGAAAAACACCGCAAGAATTACGGGAAGAAGTGGTGGCGAACGGTGATTATGTGAAAGAGAGAGGATACCATCTGATTGAAATGTGGGAGTGTGAATTTCACACGATGTGCCAGGCCCTGCCCCATTTACGACGTTTCCTAAAAGAGCGCGAGTACCCCTTGAGTCGTCGGCGACTTCTGAGTCTGCCACAGATGTTGGACGCCATTCGTTCGGGGGACCTCTACGGCTTTGTCGAATGTGATTTGCATGTTCCCGACACTCTCAAGCCTCTCTTCGCCCAGTGCCCTCCCATCTTTAAGAACACGCTGGTGGGTCGGGCGGATATTGGGGACACCATGAGGACCTATGCGGAGCAACACGAGTGTTTGCCTCAACCTCGACGCATGTTGATTGGTAGTATGTGGGCCGAGAAAATCTTGCTGGGCACCCCCTTACTGCAGTGGTACATGAACCACGGTTTGGAAATTACCCAAATATATCAAGTGATACAGTACGTACCTGACGCTTGTTTTGCGGAGAATGCCGACATCGTGACGTCGGCCCGTCGTCAAGGTGATGAATACCCGAGTGAGGCCATCATCGGTGAATGTTGGAAGTTGACTGGCAATGGTTATTACGGAAAAACAGTTACGAACCAGGATAAGCACGTCAACGTGAACATTTGTACTACTGCCCAAGCCCGCAAAAAAGTGAATTCTCCTCTGTTTCGATCCGTGGAGGTCATCGATGACGACACCTATGAAGTCACTTCAGCCAAGAAGACTATCCGTTACAACCTACCCCTGCAGATTGGATGTATGGTATATCAGGTGGCCAAGCTGAGGATGCTGCAGTTTCTCTATGATTTTATGGGTGTGTATTTTAATCCATCAGACTGGCAACTCATGGAGATGGATACCGACTCGGCCTACATGGCCGTCTCTAATGCGGATTGGGAGTCCCTGGTGAAACCGGAGTTACGTACCCAGTATGAAGCGGAACGGGACCAGTGGCTACCTCGACGTGACCATTACCAGTACGATAAGCGTACGCCGGGCCTGTTCAAGCTGGAGTGGAGTGGGGATGCTATGATTGGTCTCTCCTCCAAGACGTATTACTGTTACGGAGGAGACGAAGGAGGAGGAGAGGAAAATAAGTTTAGCTGCAAAGGGGTGAGCCGGCGCGATCCCAACATCGACAAAGCCTTATACTTGAACGTGCTGCAAAGCCAGGCCAGTGCGAGTGGTACTAACCGAGGATTTCGAGTGGTGGACCACCAGATGCGGACGTACATTCAGCAACGAGACGCCTTTACTTTCTTTTACCCGAAACGAAAAGTGTTGGCCGACGGTGTGAGCACCACTTACTTGGACTTGTGAACAATGTCGAACTATAACTGTTGATACACAAATGTAAAAGTCAGGATGGCCGAGTGGTCTAAGGCGCCGGTATTAAGTGCTGGTCGGCGAATGCTGTCGTAGGTTCGAATCCTACTCCTGACAGAACTTTTTTTGTACCTTAATCCTACTATTTGTACCCTGTATTCTATTTGTACCTATTCAGTAACCCTTCTTGTTGACTTAAATAAAAAAAAAGTCAAAACCCATCATTTTTTGTGTTTTTTCATTTTTTATTCAACATCAATGAACGTCAGAACAACAACGTCATAACAATAACGTGATAATAAACAAGTGGCCTGCGCGCGCAGTACATTTTTAAGTTAACCAGAGAAATGGAGCATGCACATTAAAACGAGAGGCCGTCCAGTCATAGACGAGGACATCACGGTCTTCGGCTTGACAATAATCATCAAACATGTGTACAATGGTGGGCATAGAATGTCCTCTACTCCGGTGAGTGAGATAAAACACACAGTACTGTCCGCACACACTACTCAAGGGTCCTTGTAATCTTTGAGTATTCCAACGCCACACTGTAGTAGAGACGTCCATGAATTTCACCAAATCGGCATGTAGGGGTGCAAGTCCGTAGGAATCAAAGTATTCGCCTTGGCCTAGGGTGTCCACGTACACAGCTATCCAATGTTCACCGGGTCGACTCCTCGGGTCTGTATTCAGGATGTAGGCTGCTGGAGTGGAAGAGTGGGTGGGAAACACATTGCGTGGAAACACACCTCGAAAGGGGATCTTCGGATCTCGCTGGAGTATGCCTATCAGCTGCTCTGTATCCATGATGACTCTAGCTGGCGTAGTCACACAGCACGTTTCTTTGCTGATCCACGCTGATGACGTTATCAAACTCGGCGTAGCAAATCACGTTAATGGTGTGGGCTAGAGGGGTGGCGAAACGCAGTTCCAACCGTAGGTTTCCTTTCTTCAGCAAAGCCAGTTGATGATCGTGTTCCAAGGTGGGGGTGAGGTCAAAGGCGAACAATGTGTACCCATGGCTAAAGTCTTGTCGACTGATGGTATTGCCTTCGTCCTGGTTGTTTTGTCCTGTGGCTGTAAACAGGTTCAGGTAGGTCCGCACATAGTTTTTGTTAGCAAAGTCCGGTTGTAATGGACGGGCTGGAATTTGATGGCCGGCCACGTGCAGTGCCACAAAGTTGATGTTGAAATGTTGAAAGTTGAACGGATTCTCAGCCCAATTT
This sequence comes from Hanleya hanleyi, assembly GCA_036873755.1. Taxonomy (NCBI): domain Eukaryota; kingdom Metazoa; phylum Mollusca; class Polyplacophora; order Lepidopleurida; family Hanleyidae; genus Hanleya; species Hanleya hanleyi. The sequence goes on along the minus strand of JAVTVY010038173.1, from coordinate 53,062 downwards.
CCATTGAAAGCGGTGTTGGTCACACACGCCAGGGTAAGACGTTTAGGAAGATCCCCTAGAAATAAATTTTCACGGTTGGCCATCATCGTACCTGATGGCACAGAGAACACCTTGGTCTGTACGCGTCGGATGGGGTACAGGGCTGGTTTTTTCGATAAGGCTTCCATGTGACTCAGCAACACGCCCTGTTGCAAATCTACCGTACGGACAAACAGGGCTGCATCTTCAATGACGATGTTGTAATTGACACCCCCGACTCCACCGCCCATTAAGGCGAACGCGGGTAAGGAACGGATCAACTTGATCTTGATGGATACACCGTTCATCATGTAGCGGTCTTGCAGGAACAGATCGGCGTGCAGTCGTCCCATCATATCGACGGACTTGCTTTTGGCTGTCATTCTTTTGCGTGTGATGAACCCAGTATTGGCACCGAGGATGGTGTCCATGGTTCCGGGTATATCCTTGAAGTACAGCTCAGCTTGTAAGTGTGTTTTTTTGGCATCACTGCCGTACGACAACAGCGTCTCCATGTAGGCTCGGTACGGGTACGTATTGGTGGACGTACTGATGAGTTTATCGTTCAGACCTATATCCACCTGTTGGAACAAGGAGTGCAGCCAAAGATTCACCGGGCCTACTACCGCATCGTCCGCTATGGGCGTCCCGTCGTTGTCCATTATTTTGGCTTTCACGTACAAGTACGTGTGGGCTAAATCCAGGTAGGCCGTATCTTTGTTTTCAATGGTAAATTCCACGGGGCCCATCCCCGTCAGGCTAGCCAGGGGTCGATGTTCTACCCAACGTCCTTCGGCTACACTGGTTTGGGTGGGTGGAATAGTCCACAAATCCAATTCACTGTTGGTAGACGGACACGACTCGGAGTGAATGAATGCCATTATGCGAAGATGTCTCTCCTACTACTACTCCTCTTCTTCTTCTTCTTGTTCGTCCTGGTCTTAGTCCTCTGGTGTGTGCGTCGTCGGCGTGTTGGACGTTGAATGACTCTTCGCTGTGTCGGAGTTTGTCTTTTAAGGGCTTTGGCGATCAAGACGCCGCCGGCTTCTTTAGCCCGTCGTTTGAAGGCTTGTCGGGGTGCTGTGCCTTCCATCACATCACCGGCCACGCGCAATCCACTGCGTACCGCTTGTTTCCTCACCGCTTTGACACCCCGTGTCACCAAGGGTAAAAACGTTTTCACAATGCTGCCCAGTATGTTCCCCAATCCGTGACCTCGTTGCATGCGTGCACCGCTAAACATGGGCAAGCTTCCTCCCGTTTGTTTCTTGTAGTAGTCGGCATAGCTGGGCGTATGGCACTGGTAAGGCACGTACATTATACGAAGTGAGGAGAGCGGGCTTGTCGGAAAGCAAGTGTCAGCACCACTTTTCCTCGTTCGAATGCGATCGGGCGTCCCGTGTCATCTCTTATATCCACCGTGATCGTGTTGATATCGTACGGGCAGGTAGATTATATGGTTGAAACTGTGGTTGACTTGATCACCATACGTCTTGCTAATGGGCACCACCCGTAACAGAGGTGTGTTCACATCACCCACAATATGGCTGTCCACTGCGTCCGAGTAGACGTACAGTCCGTACATACCTACTTTCATATCCATCAAAATGGTACCGTTGTCAATGGTGGGACCCGTGTAGACGCTCTGAGGCAGCCGTAACATTTGCTGTAGTGTAGGACTGAGTTTCACAGCCACGTTAGGGCTCAGCATGATATAGCTCTTGTCGTTGTGTACGTTGACATCGAAGAGCACGTTTTTCTTGAAGCGAAAGGCTATCAGGCGTGTTGCACTACTCGTGCTCTCCCGTAGAGCCTTGTACTCCAACAAGGCCATCAGACCGTCTTTGAACTGCTGGGGCGTATCGTATTGGCCTTCGGGGAGAATCAGTCTGTAGATTTTACCTTGGTAGGTCACTTCGTACCATACTTCTTGGTCTTTTACGTTGTACCATGAGTAAGGGTATTGAATATCCACCAGTCCACATTCCCATCGTCCAGGTAAATGTAACGGTTGTGGTAATTGAGTGACATACTTGGTCAAGGTGTTGTCAGGAAACACTTCGAGTGAGCTATTACTGGGCAACGTCAGGTAAAACATGACGACTGAGTTGTTCTGGCTTCTGCACCGGGTTTTTATAGGAGTTATTAGTAGGGTTCCCAGTAAGGGCCCCCCCAGGTCTTGGGCGCCTTACCTCGGCGTTGTGATCGTCGCGTTGACTTAGATCGGGTACGTCCCTGTCGTGGTTGTGGTATTTTGGACGGCGGTGACATGGAGTCCCAAGAAGAGGAGGGTGGTGGTGGTGGTGGTTGGTGTCGGTTCGATTGCTGCATAAAGGCCCAACGGTTAGGATTCCCTACCAATTCTTGAGGGGTGTGTATGTCTTTTAATCCCTGAGCAAAGACTTCCCAGCCCGGTGGATTAGAGTGTTTGCGAGAACGTACCATATCGTTGATCAAATCGGTCATATGAGACCCCGGCACCACTTTGTTTCGAATCAGCAGTTTTCCTTCAGCGTTCCAACTCATATCGGAATTCTGTTTCACCCGGTCCAACAATAAACGGGCCTTGGTCTTGAAGGCTTTAGGCACACTGGTCAACACTTCCTCTTCCAGCTTAGGTGAGGGTAGTGATGGAGGCGATGTGAGTGTGGGCGTTGTGGGTAGTGGTGGTGTACTACTACTACTCCCTCTATATTGATCCATAAACGTCTGGTACCGGTTCAGCGTATGATGGTAGAGTTGAATTTTCTCGTGATCGGGTAGTCGACGTTGCAGTATACTATTCATCTCTTCATCCAGAGACTGGAGTTGTTGCACTGTGGCAGGCACGGGATAGGGTGATTGCAAACTCTGTAACAGTCGAGGTTCGACCAGCATCATTTTTTTCGTATGTTCCATGATGACGTTAGCGTCCCAAGATGGAGCCTAGTAACGGTCCCAGTACAGTAGCGGCTAAGGGTGCGAGGAGTGCGCCGAGAAATCCACCTCGCTGTAACACCTGTTTCTTTTTCTTGACACTACCCGTCTTCTTCACCAACGTTCGGAGACCCGCCTTGTGCCGTTGCAATTTCCCTTTCTGCAGAGGACTGAGTGGAACATTGCCTTTTAACACATTATGGGCCACTTCACACAAACACCGTACCAAGTCGGGATCCGCCCCGCGCACCAGGGCCCGGCCCACCTCCGGTGGCGCGCTGCGTAATACGCGCAGAGCCGGCGCGTGCTTGCGTATCCGTGCAGACATGATGATGAATGACGGCTAGAGTGCGTTGTCTTCTTCTTTTATCTTTTATCTTTTTTATTTGGGTGTGTACACCGTCTGCACCTCGCCGGGAAAAATGAGGGTACGCAATCGAAGGGTGGAGGGAGTGTCTTGTTTCAAGTCGATGAGTAGATACCCGTGAGCGGGTTGGGTAGCATCTTCAAAGGCTTCTCGTACAAAGGCCGTGTTTTTAGGGTACATCTGTTGGGCCAGGTGCGTAATTTGTGAAGCGTCTCTGGGGTTTTTGAATAACACCACATACTGAGCATTCAAACTAATGTTCCTGTGCTCTTTGTTCTTACTGAAGAGATTCTGCACGATGTAGATGATGCTCAACCGACGATGATGGCTGCCTTTGGTAAAGAGACGGGTGATTCGACTGTCCGTTTCCGTCATGAGATCGTCCACCACTACCAAGGTGTCTTGGGGTGTATCCTCAGGGGGTAAGCCTTCCACTAAGGTGAGTTCCGGGACACGTGCCAGTTCCTCGTACGCGGGTTGCCAAGCTCCATAACACCACAGGATGCGAGCTAGAGGGGGTGAAATGAGGGCTGACCCGTGTTGGATGAGACGTTGAACGAAGTGTGTTTTTCCCGACCCTGTCGGTCCAGCGATGAGACACGTGAAAGGATGCTGCCATCGAGGATCCATAGTTTTTTTTATTTTCGAGGATCCATAGTTTTTTTTTTATTTTCTTTATTTTTTTTATTTGGTGATTTGCGCTCGGCGTTTAGAAGCCCACCCCAGTTGTCGTGGATCCCACCGGGGATCGTAGTCGAATGGGTACCGTTGTCGTGGTAAACGTGATTCACGGGGATCCACTGCAAATATTTTTAGCGTCGTGGTGTTGGTGGTGGTAGGTGTTGGTGATGGTGATGGGGTGGAAGGATCGTCGCTTCTCAGGGATGACGGAGGATGACGTGGAGTCGTAGTACGGGACGTGGGTGACTGGATGTAGCGGGCAAAGGGTAACGTGGTGATGGATGGAGTAGACGGTGTGTGAGTAGACGGCGTGGTAGACGTGGGTGTCTGGGTTGATACGTGGCGGTACCTTGACGTCTTGGATGGCGTAGGCAGCGTCGTCGTAGTGGTGGTGGTGGTGGTGGTCGAAGTGGTGGTTGACTGAGATGTGGAACGCAGGGTGCTCAAACAGGATATCACGTACGACAAATCGTAGAACACGCCTGTAAATAACGTACCCAGAAGCACTACTAGACACACTACAGTACCCACTTGTGCTTTTCGAGTTCGTAACAGTAAGGGTAGATGTGTACTATCCATGGTACAATCCTACACTGAAGGCTGGTGGTGATAGGGTTAGAATTTATAGGCGTTTCATGTCACGGCCTGACACCCAGGAATTAAACGAACGAGGCCACCCTTGCCATTTGACGAAATGATAGGGAATGCCACGTCGACGTTCCGTTTTCAAAATCTTTTCCACCGTGTAGTAGTCTTTCGGTCTTTTCACTATGGGTTGTAATTCTGCCTCGTAAAACGTGCCTTGCAGTGTTTCTCCTTGTAGATCTTCCAGTTGATAGACGTGTGGCTGTCGAGGTTTATGGCGAACGATGACAAAGTGCTCGTCACTCCAGTTGGGCAAGTAACTTTTCTCAAATTGGCCTTTCACTTTACTGATCCGTACCACATCTCCACGTTTGTAACGGGGTGCCGTGAGTGGTTGTGGTGAACTGGATGAGTACAGCGTAGCACGCACTTGATGTTCGTTGCGTTCTGTCACATCACGGGGAGCTCGCTGGATACTGCGATGATAGGCTCGATTGTACCCTTGTACCAGTTGAGGTAGTACATCGATGTACCGTCGGGTGTTTTGGGCGGTAAAATACTTGTACATTCGTCCTTTGAAGGTGCGATTGAATCGTTCCACCACAGAAGCTTTGGTCTCGTTGTACGTATGGAAGAAAAATACCTTCTGTTTCTTAAGAAAGGCTTGAAAGGGTCGGTTGAGAAATTCTGTGCCTTCATCCGTTTGCAAATAAAGAGGTTTGCGCCCCGTCTTGAAAATCTGCTGGAACGCTCCTATTAGATTCTCTCCTGTTTTGGTGCGAATGGGTAGTACCCAGGCATACTTGGATAAAATATCGATACAGGTCAATATGTACCGATGTCCATCATTGTGAGGTGCAAATCGACTCATATCCACTAAATCCGCCTGCCATTGCGCGTCTATACCTCCTACGATCACTCGGTTACGGCGAAAATGTCGTCGGGCTGCTCGATGTAAACTATAAGTGTCTTGGGTTTTTAACCAGTCTCGAACTTCAGTTCGACTGATGCCTTGAGAATGGGCAGCTCGAGCGAGCGCTCCCACAGCGCTATACGCGGCTGGACTGGTAGGGTTGTAATACAAATCGGATAACACCTTGTTCACTGTAGATGCTGACCCCTTTTTCTCCTTTCGGGACCGACTCATCACGGTCTTCTTACCCCTCATCGGGGTGCTCCTGGGTCCCCGTCATGTGTGTTCGCTTCATCAGGTGACACTGACACTCTAGCCTCTGTGCATTCTATAGATATAGTACTTTCGTCTTCCCCGGCTGTATCATCGGATTCATCATGTTGGTTTTTTTCATGAGGTTCAGCCAGCGCGTCTTCCATAGCACGAGCCCACGCCAACTGGTCTGGTGATCGTTCGTCCGGTGTAAACAGCTGGTCCACAATAGGCACTACTTTCTCCAAGGCTGACCACAGAGAGGGAGTTAGGATGAAACTTCGCGTAGGGTCTTGGTAGCGGCCCAGGCGTGGGAAGAGGGCGGTACGGTATACGTAGATGGCATTGTCCATGTGGATGAGGTGTCCGTCCAACTCACCGTTCAACACCCGTTTAAATTTAGTCCAGCCATCACGCTGTAGCGTCACCGTATTCGATAGAGTCTCAGCGCGCGCCCAGCAAATAGCTCCACAGTCTTCCACCAGGGTGACTTTATCTTCATAGACGTATAACCCCACCTGGTAGGGTGTAAGAGGCAGAATGGCTCGTAGTGACATGCTTGCTCTAAATGTCGAACGGTGAATGACACACACTCTGTCTCATCCCTGGTATTTATAGTGTCAGGTACTATTCTGTGAGGAGGGGCTCCTCCTGTGGAGAGAGTACTTCATCCACCATGGGGACTACTTGTTGCAAAGCCGTCCATAGATCGGGGTCCAGAGTAAAACCCCCTCGCTTGAGACAGAGAAGTCGAGCAAAATAGGGACCGCGGAAAATGTAGACATCGTCACACAGGTGAATGCTATCCCCGTCGAGGTTACCGCATAACACACGTTTCAAGGTAATCCAGCCTTCCGGAGATAAAGAGACACGCGCGGGTTCAGACGTACACCAACACCGGCTATCGTCATCGATGAGCTCCACGCGTTGGGGATACAACAATAGGGTACAGTCCGGTGTAAGAGTGCGGGTAGCTAGAGAGCACGCCTGGGGGTAGAGTACGTCGTGGACGTCGGTGATAATAGCTTTCAGCGCCTGCCATAATGCCGGCCGGAGTAGGATAGCGGCACCCCAACACTGTTCTATCCGGGGGAAAAAAGAATCATCTCTACCACTTCGCAGGTACACACCGACTCCCACGTGCAGGAAATCGACTTCGGGCTCTTTTCCCTGTAACAACCGTGTCAATAGAGTCCAGCCTGCTAGGCTTAAACATAACTTCACTTCTCGAGGATGTTCTTCGATGAGCTGCAATTCATGATCATAGACGATGAGAATCACGTCAGACGTCAGTTGGAAGAAAGCGAGCTCCTTTCCGTGCGCTGCCATAATGGTGAATGACAAAACACCGTCCAGGCAAAATGTATATACCGATTCTTGCTAATTTCATCGTAATAAAAAAATTCGTACGCGTACCCTGTTCTAGAAAAATAATTAAGATTTACAATGCAATTTTTGTAGGTGCGCGCTCCAAGATAAAATATACTTCAGAACATTTGCGACGACGCTACATCTGTGTGTCATTTGTGCCTGTACTGTAAAACAATTAAGAATTTTGCTCACAGGTAGGAGAGAAGACAACATTGAAATCGTCTCCAAAATGTTTCACACCCAACCCATTAGATGCCCCTTGATCTAAGCTTCACTTTGATACCTCACTCGACCCCATCGGACCATTATTGTCTTCGCTAGCTCCAAAACGTCTATGCGCATGCGCAGAATGGCGCTAGTTCACACCCACTAGTCCAGTCAGATGCCCCTTCACCTAGGCTTCACTTTGATACCTCATACGACCCCATTGCACCATTATTGGCTTCGCTAGCTCCCAACACGGCTATTTCCATACCCTTGGGCCACCGCGCATGCGCAGAATGACGCTATTTCAAATCCGCTAGTCCAGTCAGATGCCCCTTCACCTAAGCTTCACTTTGATACCTCACTCGACCCCACTGGACCAGTAGTAACTCCCCTAGCTCCCAACACGGCTATTTCCATACCCTTGGGCCACCGCGCATGCGCAGAATGGTGACAACGCCCAAGCCGCTAGTCCAGTCAGATGCCCCTTCACCTAAGCTTCACTTTGATACCTCACTCGATCCCATTGCACCATTATTGGCTTCGCTAGCTCCCAACACGGCTATTTCCATAACCTTCGGCCACCGCGCATGCGCAGATTGGTGACAACGCCCAAGCCGCTAGTCCAGTCAGATGCCCCTTCACCTAAGCTTCACTTTGATACCTCACTCGACCCCATTGGACCATTATTGGCTTCGCTAGCTCCCAACACGGCTATTTCCATACCCTTGGGCCACCGCGCATGCGCAGAATGACGCTATTTCAAATCCGCTAGTCCAGTCAGATGCCCCTTCACCTAAGCTTCACTTTGATACTTCACTCGACCCCACTGGACCAGTAGTAACTCCCCTAGCTCCTAACACGGCTATTTCCATACCCTTGGGCCACCGCGCATGCGCAAAATGGTGACAACGCCCAAGCCGCTAGTCCAGTCAGATGCCCTTTCACATAAGCTTCACTTTGATACCTCACTCGACCCCATTGGACCATTATTGGCTTCGCTAGCTCCAAAACGGCTATTTTCATACCCTTCGGCCACCGCGCATGCGCAGAATGACACTAGTTCAACCCCACACCCAGCCCATTACATGCCCCCTCACATAGGCTTCACATTGATACCTCACTCGACCCCACTGGACCAGTAGTCACTCCCCTAGCTCCAACACGGCTATTTCCATATCCTTGGCCCACACGAGTTGTCTCCCTTGCGTCAATGTGTGCAGATGGCGCTACGGTCGACGCCGTGATGGGGAAAGGGCGTCCCCGCACCATCCTGGAGCCGCCATTTTCTTTGTTGTTTTCTTGCGGAGATACACGGGGCAATAAACACTCGACCCTAGGGTGGTACAGATGCTAGACTGATCCTATTAACATGGTACAACACCTATAGATTATGTTTATTATTATTATATGGCTTAGAGGTTTTTTGAGGGTAATGTGAGGGTTTTTTCTGCCCGTGACGTCCCCACCGCCTCGTTTGCTACCTTGCGCCGTCTAAAAACACCGCCATTTTACAAGTAATTAATTAAAATTAATTAGCAGCATAGCGCTAGACTAAGCCGTTATTTTTAATGAATTTATCGATTTTTACACGCCTAACGTTAGTGTACGGTAGTATGGAAAACCCGGTACACTGGAAATAAATGGATTTTCCTGGCTAAAAATACGTCAAGACTATGGCTTACAGCCTTATAATATTTCCCTGAAAATTGTAACGGGTTTATCGAAATAAAACTAGGAAATTTTTATACTTGGGCAATGGTAACACAGCGCTATACAGTGGGCAAGCATATCTTGCACTCACTGACACCGGCCGCCATCTTAAACCCACCTCCCACCATCCACCACCCACGCCGCCATTTTAAACCCACCTCCCACCATCCACCACCCACGCCGCCATGTTAAACCCACCTCCCACCATCCACCCACCCACGCCGCCATCTTAAACCCACCTCCCACCATCCACCCACCCACCTAGACTATAAATAAGGCGTAGTATGTTGACATTTATTCACAAAATACAATCATGGGTACAAGAAGACGACCAATGTTCACCCACCACCCTCCTAGAGATCCTAGAGAGATGGTTACCAGAGAGGTGGTTACCAGTGAAGATGATGGTGGAATCACCCTAATTACAAGCTTGCAGCAGGTTATTACAGACGAAACCAACATACGGCGAAGTCAAGAAGAACTGGAACAGCTACAGCGGGATGTAATGCAAGAGACAAGGGGGAGGGAGGGTTGGTGGAATAGCCAAAAAAAAATTTTTTTTTTAAATTTAAAAAAAAAGAAAAAAAAGAATGATAGAGCCAAACAATTTTTTTTTAATTTTCTATTGTTTTTGCAATTTTTTTGAAATTATTGAGAAAAGGGGGAAAGGGGAGAATGGAGGAGGGGGACAAGGGGGAGGGAGGGTTGGTGGAATAGCCAAAAAAAAATTTTTTTTTAAAATTTAAAAAAAAAGAAAAAAAAGAATGATAGAGCCAAAAAAAATCTTTTTAATTTTCTATTCTTTTTACCATTTTTTTGAAATTATTGAAAAAAGGGGTAAAGGGGGAAGTGGAAGGGGGGAGGGAGGCTGAATTTTTTTTTTTTTTTTTTTTTTTTTTAAATTTAAAAAAAAGAAAAAAAGAATGAACACTAACAAGCATTTTTTAATTTTCTACTATTTTTATTAACACAAATAGAATGAACGTGTTCACAAGGGTATTGAATTTTTATATACAATTATATCTGAGTATTGAATTTTTTAATACAATTAACAGTAAAAAAACTCTGAATTTTTAATACAATTATACGCTCTCAAGCCACTTCAATGAATGTGTAGGAATACGGTAAATGTTTTTCAACACTTGTTCAATAGTTCTGCATTTAATACAATTAACAGTAAAAAAACTCTGAATTTTTAATACAATTATACGCTCTCAAGCCACTTCAATGAATGTGTAGGAATACGGTAAATGTTTTTCAACACTTGTTCAATAGTTCGCCAACAAGACTTGTTTGAACTCATCATCGTTTTTCCGTCCCTGGTGCACGTAGATGTACGTAATAATCTCTTCACGTGGAATTTTGGGAGGGCAGGCAGCTTCCACTGCCAGGGCAATTTGCGTCTCGGTCACGGTCTGTAGTGCCTCAGTGATGATGGCGTATGAGGGTATACTAGTGTCCACACACGTATGCTTGTCTATCGGACTGTTATTTTCACAGCCTGCGCATTCTTGGATACGTAAGTGTGGAATGCGAGGTCTGATTAGATCCAGGACTGTGTCGATGTACTTCTTATAAATATAGTGAGACACCTGGTAGGCCAGGGCTTGACGAATTGTACTTGCGAGACTCTGCAACTTCCGCCAGGCCGTTAATTTCAAGGTGACACCCTGAGGACAAGCAACATGCTCTTGCGTATCTAACCTCATTCTCCATTTACGAATATGCACCAGGAGCTGATCGTTGAAATAAGCACAGCTCACAAAGATGTCGTCACCCACAAAAAATTTCGCTTCGTCACTCCCCTGGTCGCGAATAACAGCATCGATGGCGTAATCAAGGGTCTCCAGTTTTTGCCAGGTGTGTAAGTTCATGGCAATATGCCTACCGGGTCTGTCGTTAAAGCCCGATGCATTAAAATGCACTTCTTCGTCTTTGACACTCACAGTTAAATAGGCTGAGAGCTCCCAAATGTCCGTGTGGGCTGCCTGGTAGGCCTGTTGGATAATGTTATTGATATCCTGCACAGACATAGGAAGTTGCACTTCTTGTTTCACAGGCTCAGGCACTTGCTGGGGTACTGGCTCATCAACCACTGACTCAGGTATTTCTAACGGTGTTAGTCGGGGGCGTTTGGGTCGTCCAGCGCGTTTGGCAGGTGTACTCTCTGGGGTAGTGTGCGTACGTTTGCTAGCTGTACGCTCTTCGGTGGTATCCATGACTAAGATATCATCATCTACAAGGAGAATTTCAAGTAGATCTGCTAGTTCTTCATTTCCCGTCTTCTTCAGCGCCTCCACGAAGGCTAGAAATGCATAGGGGCCACGGCGCAGTAGACCGTCGATGAGAGCTCTGTTTCGTCGTGAAGGGGTGTTCTCCGCCATGATATCTTCGACACCCTGTTTCAGGAGTATGTTGTCCTCCATAAGCAGATCACATAATTCGGCCGCATGCAGCATCTCATCAACGAGGCGAACACGGTTCTTTTGAAGCGTCACTAGGTCGGCTGAATTCATCATGACTATGGGCTCAGGCTGGTGAGTAACTGCTACGGCGTAATAGTCTGGTGAATTTGCACTGGTAAAATGAAATATAGTAAAAGGTTCTCCACAGCTCATACAAAACAGGCAAGCAAGCAGGCAGGCAGGCAGGCAGGCAGGTCAGGTCAGGTAAGTCAGAGTGCTACGCAGGGTAGTGCAATGAATACACCCCTACCCTAAAAATCGACTCCTTTTATACGTTTTTCTACAATCCGCCATCTTAAACCCACCTCCCACCATCCACTCACGCCGCCATCTTAAACCCACCTCCCACCATCCACCCACGCCGCCATCTTAAACCCACCTCCCACCATCCACCCACGCCGCCATCTTAAACCCACCTCCCACCATCCACCCACGCCGCCATCTTAAACCCACCTCCCACCATCCACCCACGCCGCCATCTTAAACCCACCTCCCACCATCCACCCACGCCGCCATCTTAAACCCACCTCCCACCAGCATCCACGCCGCCATCTTAAACCCACCTCCCACCATCCACCCACGCCGCCATCTTAAACCCACCTCCCACCATCCACCCACGCCGCCATCTTAAACCCACCTCCCACCATCCACCCACGCCGCCATCTTAAACCCACCTCCCACCATCCACCCACGCCGCCATCTTAAACCCACCTCCCACCATCCACCACGCCGCCCTTAAACCCACCTCCCACCACCACCAGCCGCCATCTTAAACCCACCTCCCATCATCCACCCACGCCGCCATCTTAAACCCACCTCCCACCATCCACCCACGCCGCCATCTTAAACCCACCTCCCACCATCCACCCACGCCGCCATCTTAAACCCTTTCCCACCATCCACCCACGCCGCCATCTTAAACCCACCTCCCACCATCCACCCACGCCGCCATCTTAAACCCACCTCCCACCATCCACCCACGCCGCCATCTTAAACCCACCTCCCACCATCCACCCACACCCCACGTGACCACAATACTCGCTTCTGATTGGCTGACGCGTGACGTCACAAAGGTCATATGCAAATTTCTGAGGTCAATAGGACTCATCCACCATCCACCCACGCCGCCATCTTAAACCCACCTCCCACCATCCACCCACGCCGCCATCTTAAACCCACCTCCCACCATCCACCCACGCCGCCATCTTAAACCCACCTCCCACCATCCACCCACGCCGCCATCTTAAACCCACCTCCCACCATCCACCCACGCCGCCATCTTAAACCCACCTCCCACCATCCACCCACGCCGCCATCTTAAATGTGTTGAATAATGGGCCCATGAGCGCCACCGCTGGACTGCAATCCCCTCTATTGAAAATAGTATTGTGACTTGTGTCTGTGTGGTGTTGGGGGAGGGGGGGGAGGTGCAGTTTCTGGACTACAGGCTACTTGTGTTTTTTGTGGGCTCTCTAAAGGATACTTTCCTGACGAGATTGGATGGAATTTTATTGCAGTACAGTAAAGTATTTAGCCCCCTAATATGAAATAAATAAAATTTAAAGTAGGCCGACCATCGAATTACCAAAGCAATACACTCAGGCCTACTTTAAATTACATTTATTACATATTACAGGTGATGCTATATTTATTAAAACAAATCAGACTGATTGGTAAAAATATACGATTTTAGGTAACACCTATACAGAGTCAAACTTACAAATGTAGCCTATATGACACTGAGCATGACTCTACAAACAGCTACCTCTCGGATGACATCATATACCATAAGATTTTACCTGTATTATTTGGGACCCTGGGCAGACTATATGATCACAAGTGGTCTAGCTAGCACTGCACTGATTGGTTAAATTCGAGCCTCCATTAAATGCACTGGGATTGGTTTAGAGCGGAGACGTTCTCCTTATGTCAGAATTTGCTCCAATGCAATCTGATGTACGAGAATGAAGCGAGGATAGCCCGGTGATATCATATTGTACATGTTGGTGCTGATATAGTCAGGCTGTTGTCCACACACACTTTCATGGGGAGAAACCACACCTGTTCAGTGTTGAAAGAACCTGGTACACAGGCCCAGTAAGGGTCAGACGAAGAGGTTATCACAACTGGCACTATTCTATATGTCTTGCAATGTCCCTGCACATTGTCCTTTGGATGTCATCCAAATTTTAATAGAATTAATCAGTTTCATCAATGACATTATTTTAAAAGTGGCACCGTGTGTGTCTTTCTATGGTATGGTGGCCTGAGCACCATCCGTATGCTATAGTATAAGTGTTGACAACAGCCTCTAATGATAAGAAATTCAGATATACTGACAAACCCACCATTTTATATGCCCGTCAAAATAAGAGGTTGTAAATTACAATCACAATTTCTGTCCGTCATGTCTGTTCATATGTTAGCTTTTGTTAGTTGCGATATCTCCAGTTCCAGGTAATCAGGGAAGTGATGTTATGGTGAATGGTAATGGGCTGCCTAGAGGTTCCGCAAACTTGATTTGACAGTGTTTAAGGAGAACCACACTCTAATTAAAATTAAATCCTATCCTTGACAAGTCGTGTGTGCATGCCAAAGTGATAATAGTAGATATGGTTCTTCATTTTGGTTTCACCTGTGTATCAGAATTTGGCTATACATTTAACACATCACACTGTGACTAACATCACAGGACCTACGAAGTAGGAATTAAGAGGTTTATAGGTCACCTAAGTACCTTGATTTTCATCAAAAGTAGGTCAGAACTTGCTGGTAACAGTCCCCTAATGCACGTTCATGCCGAAAATCAAGGTTCTAATGTCAACGGTTCTCCTTATTTTACCGGAGAAAGGATTTGGATGGACTAACTCACTGACTGACTCATTACCGGACAATTTGCAAATGAGAGACTACTTCGTAGGAATAGAACCAAAAGAACCAAGATTTCGAAGAGTTCAGGGATGTGTATTGTGTACCTCGAACATTGATATTCAATTCGCTGTGTGTTGTCTGCGATTTCTTGAATTCCTGGAAATACAGTGGTACAAACGTTTGGTTATACTTTACCCATGGGAAATTAAAAGCCTATTCATTCTGAGGTGAAACGGTGACGGCAACTGTTACATTTAACATCTAGAGGGTTGGAGGGAAAGCATTCAGAAAGTGTTGTTTCACCACTTTTAAGTGTTGGATGCAACAGTTTAAAATGTTGCATTTAACACTAAGTCAATGTATAAATAAAATGGAGAAGTATTCGATTTAGAATATTCTACGGAGAAAATATTGCTACTGAATTTACAGTGAAGTTAGTATTACCACTGAATGAGGATGTGATATTTTTTTTATTTTATCAATTTAATTTTATTCCAGCCTGAAGAGGCCCAAAGGAGTGAAATTCATTTATATCAGGCAAATACATGTTTTGTCGATCGTGGAATTCATCTTGATGAACCGAAAGGTTTGTTAAAAATTCATTCTTGAAATACCGGTACTCCCTAAAAAACTTGAGTGAACTGTTCCACTCAAGTTTGGGTGAAATGAACCTGTTCACTTAGACTTGAGTTACTTTTCACTCAACTTGAGTGGGATCAATTTCCACTCCTATGCTTGAGTAAATGTCACTCAAGTTGAGTGCATTTAACTCAAGTTAAGTGGAAAGTAACTCAAGTTGAGTGAAAATCTCACTCAAGTATTGAGTGGGATCAATTTCCACGCTTACTTGAGTGAAATTTCACTCAACTTTTTTTAGTGTAGATTGGTGAGATATAACTTTAATCAAGTAGGATATATTTCAAGAATGTTATGAAACTTATTGATGTTCTACAAATTGTTTTTGTATACGCTACCTTGCAGATCAGCGAAGACTATTATTTACTGTTTACAGTCATGACAGGGTAGGCCTAATGTTTTTGTGACTGCATTTCCCCTTCAGGCATTTTCGCCTGTGGATATTTCCGCCTTCCCATATATTTTCGTACTATGACTGTACAAATCTGTAATAATGTGTAAATATTGACAACAATTTGGGGATTTTTTTTTTCTTGTTTTCAATTAGCTTTTTAAGCATTATTAAAAAATTTGTAACAAAGTTAAAATAAAAAAACTAATTTAATGATCATATTTCTATTTGTATTACTTCCAATTAATGACTGAGAATATTTCTTGGTTTCAAATGAAGACAAAATAGACATTGTTGGATATTTTGTGGCAAATATAATAATATTCAGTTTCTAAAATGTAATCAATTTAAATAATTACTTGAATCAGCACATTTGTTGCTTAATTTTTTATTATTTTTTTTGTCAAACTTTTATTCTGTATTCCTCTTACACTTAACACCCCCAAGGTCCAGGATCCCTGGGGAGTGGGGCTTATTAAAGTAATTTCTATCCCTATGTAAAAGCTATTGTTTACTTATTTTCATCCCGAGTTAGCCTGCTGTTTGAGTAGAATAAATTAGTGCTTGACGCAAGGAAATTCATTGTTCACTTTAGCTTTAGAACCACTGATTAAAATCAGTGCTTGACGCAAGGAAATTCGTTGTTCACATCTTTAGAACCACTGATTAAAATACCATTGAACCATACTTGCACCGTTATTGACTTATTATAGAAATAAGAAGAAAGAAAGCTCCAATTTCTTTTGTTAATATTTCAACTTTGTTACACGTTACATTTGTATGAAGTCATGAAAGGAAGTCGAAAGGAAATATCCGCTTCGAGATTCTGTTTTAGGCGGAGCTAAACGTGAAATGAATTACGTTGTTACATGACTGAGGTACTTGTGTAAATGTTATTAGCCCTTGGAACAAACCAAAACACAATTTATCACTAGAAATGCAACAAAAAGCGAACACTTGCGTGTGGCAGGACATAACCAATTCAAGGGCCGTAACTCATGAACGTTTCTTTGTAGTCATGGTTGCGCTTAGTGCCCGGATGTGCTTCGTTGACAACAGAAAGGCTTTTGCTCTTCCTAGGTTTTCAAGACAATACAAGATATGCGATGCAAATATTAATAGGCCGACCTAATAGGCCGGCGAAGCCGTCCTTAGGTCGGGCTTATTGGTAAGAAATCCAGACAACAACAACAACAACAATTCACACATACTGACGAACCCACCTTTTCCCTCAATGTGGGCGGAGCCTGTCGTTCGACGCGTTGTCAACGTAAACGTCATCGACTGGAGGCTGACATGTTTCTCGTCTCGGTGAAACGAGAAAATAAATATTTACATTCCCGTTTACACCATTGATATTTAGCTCCTTCTGCAAAGGTCTTCCGAATTTTCAAACGCCGACATTCGCAGCCGGGCCTGGGATCGGGCTTTTTCAAAGAAATCAACGTAAAATTCATCAAATTCTCACTGCGCCTGTCCGAAATCGAAGCGGACATGTTTCTCATCTCGATCAAACGATAGTTTGACAAGCCAAAATGGGACAGAATGATTTTATTCATTTACACATAATTCTATGAACATTAATATATTTTTTCCTCTTTGCATCGCATATTTTTGTCTTAAAACATTGAAAAAGCAAAAGCGTTCTTGTCACCGAAATACATCCGGGCACTTCGCGCAACCATGACTACAAGGTAAAGTTCACGAGTTACGGCCCTTGAATTCGTTATGTTCCGCTCCACGCAAGTGTTTGCTTTTTGTCTCATTTCCAGTGATAAATTATGTTTGGTTCCATGGGCTAATAACATTTACACAAGCATTTTGTTGAAATAATGACAAAAACAAACTTTTTCTTCTTATTTCCTTTTATAAGTTGATAAAGGTGCAAGGATTGCTCTATGGTATTTTAGTGAGTGTCTGAGTGGTTCCAAAGTGAACAATGCATTTTACAAGAATAATGAAAAACTGGGGAAAACGTGATCTATCTATTTTGGGCAAACTACAGATTATAAAAACCTTTATAATTTCACAGTTTACTTTTATCATGCAATCACTTGAAATTCCGGACAAAATTTTAGCACAAATAAACCAACTTTTATACAGATTTTTATCGGAAAAAAACCTAAATAATAAGAAAGCATTTGAAAAAGTAAAACGGACTGTTCTAGTAGGAGATTACAACCAAGGTGGACTGAAAATGTTAGATATGAATGACTTACAAACAAGCTTTTATTTGAGCTGGGTCCCCAAACTTTTTTCAGATAATGCAGAAATTTGGCAAAATGTCCCCTTTTTTTATTTCAACAAAATAGGACACAGACTTAGTGCCTTTCAAAGTTCAGTATCTAGCAAACAATTCATACAACTTGATTCTATCAAATCACTATTTTGGAGGAAGGTCTTTACTGTATGGTTAGATAGTCATCAAATCTCTTTAAACCCACCTGATATCCCAATGCAAGCTTTGTTTAATAACAATCTCATTAAGTATAAAGGTAAACCACTCTTTTCAAAGATTGGGTGAAGGCTGGAATAGTACGAGTCAAAAATATTTTCCACAATGATCGCCTTTGTACATTTAAGCAGCTCGTTCATTTACTTGGCCCTTCACCAGGTCGCATATTTGAATACAATGTTATGAAAAATGCCATCCCAAAACTCTGGATAGATAACTTTCAACATAATTTGACTAGTCAAAACTATATTTCATTTTGTGGAAAGTCTATATATGGGTGGAAGGCGAGAAATTTTAGAAATTTCATCACTTCTGAAAGGGTATCTAAACCATGTGCAGTAGGTTTCTGGCAAAGGAAGACCGGCATTGAAATAAATGATTATATTTTTAGATTGCCTTTCATTTGTACTGCTGAAACCAGACTTCAAGTTTTACAATGGAAGATGCTACATAATATATATCCAACGGCCATACTTCTCCACAAAATAGGAAAGAAAGACTCAAAAAAATGTACACAGTGTAATGAGGTTGAATTTATTGAACATTTCCTTTTTCATTGTGCCTATTAAAGCTTTTTGGAAAATAGTTGAAGACAAAATTTTCTCTATTGCTAATATACAGATTACACTACAACTTAATCACATCCTGTTTGGTGTAACAGAGTCTACTATGATACATTACTGATACACATTTTAGCAATTAAAATAATGTGGTTAATTACCTCTTTCTTCTTTGAAGAGAGTGAACATTGTAACAATGTTCACTCTCTTCAAAGAAGAAAGAGGTAATTAACCACATTATTTTAATTGCTAAAATGTGTATCAGTAAGTATAAATATGGTACACATGCAAACTTAAGTTTACTTAGCGCTGGAAAAGATATTCAATAAACAAAGTAATGTACCGCGAAAGTCAAATAAAACATTGAGTTGATGGGCCGCGAAATCCGAATGGGAAGCGGCCCTTAAACTACAATTTCAATCAATCAATCACTTAAGTTTTCTCTTTGATTATGAATTAGAGCTGAGAAAGAAATATCTGCAAATACCTGAGAAATGATCCGTCTTGGCCAATGTTTTTGATATGGATTGTGTACCGTTATGGGCAGCAAGATTCCATCTCATAGTAATATATATCGATTTATCACAAATATTATCAATATAGGTTTTCATATTTTGCATTAAGATACCACCGTTTTCATAGCATATTAATATATTGATTCATCCGAAATATAGTCATTGTAGGTTTAAAATACAGACTCAGTATTACAGTACATTGCATAATATGCAATGGGTTAGATTCCATTGTACTCTTCTCAATTGATATTTTGATCTATTTGGTTACGTAACTTATATGGCAATCTTAAAATGCAGTAAGAATACAAGAATTCCATTGATTTTCATGTCTTAGTATTATATTGATTTATTATACATATCATTAATATATTGGTATCAAAATGTAATATTTTATCTTAATTTTAACATTTTCTTATATGTATTCATGTATAGAAAATAAAGAATGATTGAGAACTCGACAAAAAAAAAAAAAAAAAAAAAAAAGAACAATGCATTTTATTGCGTCAAGCACAAATGAATTCTACTCAAGCAGCAGTTTAGTTCTGGATAAAAAATTTTAAAAAAATAAACAAAAGCTTTTACCTGGTAATATGAATTAAGTAACAAATGTGCTGATTCAAGTAATTAATTAAGTTGGTGATTACATTTTATAAACTGAATAATATCATATTTGCCACAAAATATCATCCAACAATGTCCATTTTTTCATCATTTGAAACCATGGAATATTCTCAGTCAATTTATTGGAAGTAACAAAAATCAAAATATATATATTTTTTTAATATTGTAAATTTGTTACAAAATTAGGCTAATTGAAAACAAGAAAAAACTAAAAGAAAACTCTCTAAATTGTTGTTGTCACTATTTCCACTTTGTTGATAATACATGTAATCTTCATGGCTTCACTGATCCTCAAGGCAGCTTATACAAAAACAATTTGTAGAACACGAATAAGTTTCATATAGCATTCTTGAAATATTTCCGACTTAAGTAAACAGTTATATATTTCAGCAATCTGCTCTAAAGTACCAGTATTTCAAAAATGAATTTTTGACAAACCGTTCTGCTCATCAGGACGATTTTCACAAAATTTGTAACCAAAATTTTTGATTCCGTCACAGTTATGATTTTTTCGTTTTTGGCTTTGAACTAGTGGTCTCCTGTTTATACATCTGTCTTGTTTTTATATAGACAATTTGTTTTCTTTGAAATTTGTTAAATATAATTTAAGCAGAAGAAAAAGAAGAAGATACATATATGTGGAACAGCTTATAAATATAATTTTAATAGCTGGCAGTGACCTTGACCTGTACCACTTTTTAAAACGAAACTGATTAAATATATTAAAATTTGGATGACAAACGGCGATGTGTAGGGAATAATTACATATGGTAAGAAGTATAAAATAGTGCCAGTTTTGATAGCCTCTTCGTCTAATCCTTACTGGGCCTGTGAACCGACTTCTTTTAGTGAATGTGGTTTCCCTCCCTGAAAGTGTGTGTGGGTACAGCAGCCTGACTACATCTGCATTGGTCAACATGTACATGATGTCACAGGGCTATCCTTACTTCATTCTCATAACATCAGATTGCATACCTTACTAATGTGAAATTACACCGACAGCTTTGGAGCTTACAAACTCTGACATTAAGAGAACGTCTTCGTTCTAAATATGGAGAAACCAATCAGAGCGCATCTAATGGAGGCTCGAATTTAGCCAATTGGGACAGTGTTAGTCTGCCTGCTATCATATACTATTAATTAATTGCTATATGCTTCTGAAATTGGGGGGGAGGGGGAGGGGGCAGGCATTTAGCGAAAAGTTGAACGTATTTGAGAACTGGGATAAATTAATCACTAAGTTAACAGCGATCAAAATATGCAAGTACATTTCACATTTACCTAAGAGAGCAAGTATCATTGGCTCGTTAGCTGAATTGTGGGTATATCCTCCTAGTATCGATATTATGGTCACCATGATAAAATATTGCCTCAGGCTTGAGCAACTTCATCCATCTCGTTTATTATATAAGGCTTATTTAACGGATGAAAAACTTGTCAAGTCAAGCTGGTTCTTTAATATCCAGTGTATATTGCAATCTCTGAATCTCACTGGTTAAATATATAGACCATTTTCGTCCATCCAACAATACAATAAAGCAACCAACAATACAATAAAGTTGCTGTCAAGTTGGACAGTAGTATTTTTTGAGAATGCATCTCAAGATAACAGTAAACTTAGAACATATGATAAAATAAAATTTAAACCAATGTTATCTTGATGTTGTTAAAGATTTAAAGCAATGAAGATCACTTACGTTTCTCAGACTGAGCACTACTAATCTAGAAATAGAAAGAGGGCGATATTCCAAAATCCCATTATCTAGTCGAATATGCAAAAACTGTAACCTCTGCAAAATAGAAGATGAATGGCACTTCTTGTTCAAATGCCCCATCTATAAAAAGCAACGTTGTGGCACAATTCACACTATTACGCGTAAGCTTATTGGTCCTCTGGTCCTATCAATGAGTATTAACGAAATGTTTTTTATTGTTTCCTGATCTCCCTGTAAATTATCTAATGTTGTTTCAAAATTTGTCTTTCACTGCTTTCAAGTGAGAAAAATGGTCAACAAGTCTGGCTGAAGATAATACAGAATAAACTTAAAACATATGTCCACTAAGTATAACACCTACAGTACGTATATTTTAAAATGGTTTACCAGTAAATGACAACTTTTATCACCTCAGGATAACATATTGTCCCTTGAAAATGTATTTGTGTTTGTGAATGGTACCTTGCCCCATGACAGCTATCTGTTCTTTGGTACAATAAATTGAAATTGAAATTATAGTGTGTCCAGGGTGCCAAAGAATACACTTAAAATCTAATGGCATATGATGTCGCCCGAGAGGTAGCTCATTGTAATATAGGTTACATTTGTAAGTTTGAATCTGTAGGTGTTACCTAAAATCATATATTTTTACCAATCAGTTTATTTCGTAATATGTAATAAATATAGGTGATAAAGGATGAACATGAACTATTAAATTACTTAAGGACCTTCTACGCCACATTATACAAGTCCCGACTTTCAGATCAAAATTATGATGAATTAGTAGAAGATGAAATATCGGACAAATTGGAAAATATAACAAAATTGGAAGAAGACGAAAAAGATATACTGGAACAACAAATTAGAATGGAAGAATTAAGCACTGCTCTAAAGGGTATGCAAACCAATAAATCACCTGGATCAGATGGTCTGACTGTCGAGCTTTATAAATTTTTTTGGAACAAAATAAAACCTTTCTATATTCAATCACTTTTGTCATCATTAGATTCAGGTGAACTATCAGATACTCAGAGAAGAGGTATTGTAGCATTGATTGGCAAAAATTCTGATGACCCTGAAGATATCAACAACTGGAGACCCATTACCCTACTTAATGTTGATTACAAAATCTATGCAAAAGCTATTGCTAATCGTCTCAAATTTTACTTGAACAAATTAATTCATGTAAGCCAGACAGGCTTTGTAAAAGGCAGAAACATTAGCGAAAATATCAGATTTTTATTAGATATAATAGAGAACTTCACAGACGAGGCTTTGATTGTATTCCTAGACTTTGAAAAAGCTTTTGATTCGCTTGAGCATACATTCATTAATTATTCTTTAAAAGTTCTTAATTTTGGACCGTCCTTCATTAACATGGTTAAGCTTTGTTATGAAAATACTTCTAGCTGTGTTGTTAACATGGGCAAACCTTCTGACTGGTTTTCTAATGGCAGAGGTACCAAACAGGGATGCCCTTTATCGCCATATATTTTTATTCTCTGTACTGAGCTTGTGAGCCATCTACTTCGAGAGAACCAGAATATCGAGGGCATTACCATTGGGAACACGGAATGTAAAAGTTTGCATTACGCAGATGACTCAACGATCATTCTGAAAAATAAGCAGGCCGTTCAACAGTTGTTCTCATTTTATGATAGGCTGGTTGTTATTACTGGGTTGCGGCTGAATAGAAAGAAATGTGCCATTATGACAATTAACATAGCTAATTTGCATGGTGAACTTTGTGGTGTCAAAATTGTTACAAAAGCTAAATTTCTTGGACTAGTGGTTAGTAATACAGGCTGTACAACTGAAGAAAATTCAAACCCGCAAATTCTCAAAATGAAGAAAAGGTTTCATATCTGGCAACAGAGAGGCCTCTCAGTGTATGGAAGAGTATTAATTATTATCTAAATCAGAAGGCCTCTCTGGACTCATATATATGGCCAGTAATCTTCATATACCCCCAAGGCTGTAAAACAGATAAATAAAGAAATCTACAGTTTTATCTGGAAGAGCAAATCAGAAAAGGTGGCACGTAAAAAAGTTATGCTGGATCATTTGCGTGGCGGTCTTCAAGTTCTTGACTTCGAGCTTATGAACAAGGCACTTAAATTAGTCTGGTTAGCTCGGTATTTTCATCCCCAGCACCAAAATCATTTCTGGAAGATATATATTGATGGGTTGTTTAATAAAATTGGGGGACTACATTTCATTTTAAGATGTAATTATGATGTTAGATACCTTGACATGAAAGTCCCACAATTCTATGTGGATATCTTGAAGTTCTGGAGTGAGCTACAAAATGTAGACATAGATTTATTCGATCAGATCATTTGGAATAACAAAATGTTCACTAGAAACAGACTCTGCCTTTTCATCAGAGAATGGTATGAAGCGGGCATAATATTTGTTAGAGATTTGGTTGGTAAAGATGGCTGCTTGTTCAATAAAGATGAACTCAGTAGGAAATATAATCTAACATTAAGTAACACAACCTACGACATTGTCATTAATTGTATCAAGCGTAGTAGTATACAGCGAGCAAATTGGCGCAATAGCGCCTCACTGCGCATGCGCAGAACCTTTTGTGACGTCACAATGGGTGGTGTGCGCATGCGTGTGTGTGTGTGGTGGGAGGTGGGACCAAGATGGCGGCCAGTTTTTGTGTCGTGTGTGGTGGGAGGTGGGTACAAGATGGCGGCCAGTTTTTGTGTCGTGATGTGGTGGGAGGTGGGTACAAGATGGCGGCCAGTTTTTGTGTCGTGTGTGGTGTGGGTACAAGATGGCGGCCAGTTTTTGTGTCGTGATGTGGTGGGAGGTGGGTACAAGATGGCGGCCCGTTTTTGTGTCGTGTGGTGGGAGGTATGGATGGTGTGAGTGAGTGCAAGAATGTATTCATCCGCGGTGATGCAG
This sequence comes from Hanleya hanleyi, assembly GCA_036873755.1. NCBI lineage: Eukaryota > Metazoa > Mollusca > Polyplacophora > Lepidopleurida > Hanleyidae > Hanleya > Hanleya hanleyi. Next base: position 28,894 of record JAVTVY010038173.1, on the reverse strand, counting down.
TCATGTCTGGCGGTGATTCGGTCTCGGGAAAAAGCTTCCGCGGCGGAGAAAAAGTAGTCCCTAGATAAAATGGTCCGATGGGGTCGAGTGAGGTATCAAAGTGAAGCTTAGGTGAGCGGGCATCTAATGGGCTGGGTGTGGGATTGAAATATCGGCATTGTGCGCATGCGCGGTGGCCGAAGGGTATGAAAATAGCCTTTTTGGAGCTAGGGGATTGACTACTGGTCCGATGGGGTCGAGTGAGGTATCAAAGTGAAGCTTAGGTGAGGGGGCATCTAATGGGCTGGGTGTGGGATTGAACTATCGGCATTGTGCGCATGCGCGGTGGCCGAAGGGTATGAAAATAGCCTTTTTGGAGCTAGGAGATTGACTACTGGTCCAGTGGGGTCGAGTGAGGTATCAATGTGAAGCATTCATGAAGGGGCATCTGATGGACTGGGTGTGGGGTTGAATTAGGGTGATTCTGCGCATGCGCGGCGGCCAAAGGGTATGAAAATAGCCGTGTTGGAGCTAGGGGATTGACTACTGGTCCAGTGGGGTCGAGTGAAGTATCAAATTGAAGGTGAGGTGAAGGAGCATCTAATGGGCTGGATGTGGGGTTGAACTATCGGCATTCTGCGCATGCGCGGCGGCCAAAGGGTGTGAAAATAGCCTTTTTGGAGCTAGGAGCGCCCCTAATGGACCAATGGGGTCGAGTGAGGTATCAAATTGAAGGTGAGGTGAAGGGGCATTTGATGGGCTGGGTGTGGGGTTGAATTAGGGTGATTCTGCGCATGCGCGGCGGCCAAAAGGGTATGAAAATAGCCTTTTTGGAGCTAGGAGAGCCCCTAATGGACCAATGGGGTCGAGTGAGGTATCAAATTGAAGGTGAGGTGAAGGGACATCTAATGGGCTGGGGTGGGGTTGAACTATACCGTTTAGGTGTATTGATGATAATAAAATTTAAAGATCACATGTCCAACACATACTCACATAATGCAGGAGTCAAACGAAATCCCCACCCCCCCAACCTCGGGCAAGGGTCGGGTTTAGTGGGGCATTACCTGGGAATTCACAACATGTTTACGCCCCAGGGAGTGGGGCTTTCACACGTTTTCAGTCCTGTTTATGTTCGTATTGAGTTAATATTTCTTTTACCTAGGAATGGGACATAAATTGTATTTGGTTGAAGTTTAGGTGGGGATTCACTTCAATGTTTTGCCCCAGAGGGTAGGGCATTGAAGCATTTTAACAACTCTCATTTGCTAAGTCCCCACTAAACCCCGAGGTTGGGGGGGTGGGGGTTTCGCTTGACTCCTGCATAATGAAAGCAAGAATCGAACTTGCGTCCCCTCGAGATGAAGGATACCCGTCCAGGTTTCATTTTTTTGAGGTGTACTGAAATGCTCTCTCTAATTTATGCCACGGTATCTATTTTTACATCTAGGTTGAAGATTTATATCGACACTGCTACACACTTTTCGAGATGTGTTTTCACTTTCGATGAAAGCACAAAACAGTCTAAAATGAGTCTAAAATGAGTCTAAAAAAATTCACCTACGCTAATATTTTCTAGTGTTTTGTAGAATATAGATTCGCGTTCATTTCTATTTCGTCAAGAAAAAATGTTTTGTAGAATATAGATTCGCGTTCATTTCTATTTCGTCAAGAAAAAATTTTCATCTCGAAAATTGGCAGATTGAAATGTTCAAACAGATAGTTCTACAGAATGTTGTTTGCTAATATTTTGAATGAATACTATAATAATTGCATTTTACCAGTGACATAAGTTTCAGAACACAACAATATATATTTCTCAAAAAATCAAACAAAACGTTCTCAATAGATTAGTTGGGACACACAACTAATTTATGCCACAGTATCTATTTTTACAGCTGTCAACTGTTATGGTTTGGTCACAATGTTGCCATTTTCTCCCCTATATTTAGCGTCCACAAAAAGAAGAGTATATTACAGCAATTATGTTCAAGAAAACACCCCGCTAGAAACTTGTCTTCAAATTGTCTGTTGTTGTGGGAGTATAAAAAAAATCCTGGTCAACAGGGGTGCGTATATTTCGTGCGACGCTATGTTGCCAATGCATTGAAATTTGAATAGGTTGTCTGCATGGGTTTCAACGCAAGTATAGTACTAAAGTCTAGCTTACCTGATAAAAGAGTTTAGTCCAGATGTATACCTATATCCCATACTCCCGGGTGTTTGATGCATACACATCTCAGCGGTTTTGTGTTTCTTGGCTTGTCACGCATTTTTTCGAAATTCACAGATATTTCCTTCGGTATAAAATCCGGCGCACACGAGAGATATCAGCTGAGCTAACGGCCTCAATTGCCTGTCAGCTCTGTTGTTGTTTCAGCGCGCACGGTGAGCAAAAGTTTCAAGAAATTGATTTCAGTTCCCGCATAACGTCTTCTTCAAGTCCATTTTGAAGAGTCGAGCGTATGAATCGAGTCAAAATAACATGCCATTCATTGGCCTGTCCGGTAAAACTGCTGAGCTGTTTGGCTTGCGTTCACCACACACGCTGCTCGCGAGGCGAAATTAGTTTGATATTTTTCCCCCGGCCTCGCGGTTCAGCCAATGAACTATAAGAAAAACATATGTGTGTGCATATTAATAAACCACGGGCGCCTAAAAAATGAACACATTTCATTACACTGTAGCGAATTGTTGCCAGTGCACGTGTGAGTCAGTGCATTTTCATATCCACCTCAAATTGACACGGAGAATTTCGTTACCATTGCCAGTAAATTGTAAGTTTATTGCGGAAAGAATTGATATTCCATAAATTCCTGCGGGAAATAGGAAGTACACATATATAAAGAATATTGTCTTGGTTAGCAAGCATACATATTTTACGATATTGTGAATAACTGTGAGCCCATAAGACGTTCTGGTTGCTGAGATCTGAATTTTTGAAGTTTGGCAATTTTCTGACTTCGAGCTTCGAATACCCACGGCCATATTTGTTGGAAGCCGGTTTTTCGTTTGTCATGATGGAAAATCATTAATTAATCATATTTTGAGATATATTTCTCAAGACAACCTTGTATTCATTGAAAATATAAATCGGCGAGTAGTAGACGAAGGGAAAATTGGAAAGTACTGACCATGCCCCAGAATACTTCATATGCATATCACGGCCTTAAGGCCTATGTAAGATGTAATCTACTTCACAGTTTAGTAGTATAAAAAGCGCAAGTCCTATTGACCTTGCCCCTTCCAAAGAAATAAAATCGGCTCTATTTTACAGGAGTATATACGCAGGTGACGTGGGTTGTGACGTCACTTCCGGGTTTTCACTAAACACTACCTCCAAACATAGAAGAGTTCCAATTTTTTCCCTTAGACGTCCGTATGTTCATCCTCCAAACCCACAAGAGTTCCAATGTTCAACCGCCGGGGTGTTTTCCCGCCCCGCCCCAGCGCCCCGCAGCGCGCGCGCGCGCGCGCGCGTCATCCCGCGTCATCCCCGGCAGTGCGCGCGCGGACGCGGGTCAAAAGGTCAAAGGGTCACCTCCAGGTCAGACGGTCCAATGTCCAATGAGACAATGTTGCGGCATCGCTATAGTCAGAGCTTGAGCACAAAAAAGGGGATTCTAGATGAACCTGGGAAAGATGGGCAGTTCCATTTGGACCAATCAGCGGTCGAGAAAAAGAGCCAATCAGCGGTCGAGAAAAAGAACCAATCAGCGGTCGAACAATCAGCCAATCGAATTGGGGTATTCACGGTGTACTTTCGCTGACGTCCGCGCCTACATCTGGGTTCTTGTACACCCGGGTAATGTTTTTCTGGACATGGATGGGTTACCTTTGGCTCCATTCTAGGCCACTGATTGGCTAATACGGTGTTCAAAGCCACTTTCATGCATTATGCTCATAGAACTTATAGTCATAATCTATACGTGTTGGACGAGTCTCTTCACTCACCGTATACACGTACCTCAATGAAATGCCCGCTCCAAACCTAGACCAAAGACACGTACTTGGTCTGTAGGCTGATTTCATTGGCTCTCTATTTTTTACTATAGTGCTCTTGCCTTCTAAACTTGATGGGTTACATTTTGACCCCATCCTACACCACTGATTTCAGTTTGACTGAATCTCCACATTGGGCATTGATGCATTAGGAATAAAACACACAAGACAGGGTTTTTTGGTGAGATCTCATTTTTTTTTTTTTTATTCAGTGAACAACAACAACGTGAGAACAACCACGTGAAAACTCAAGCCCAGAACAAGGGGCTTGTAATTAACTGAAGCCCAGAACAAGGGGCTTGTAATTAACTGAAGCCCAGAACAAGGGGCTTGTACATTGAAGCCCAGGACAAGGGGCTTGTCATTAACTTAAGCCCAGAACGGGGCTTGTACATTGAAATGATGGGCGGCCCAGTCATAGACGAGTACATCGCGGTCTTCGGCCTGGGGGTACTCGTCAAACATCTGTACGATAGTAGATAAGGGTCTTCCCCGGCATCGATGGTACAGGTAAAACAAGCAATATTGTCCGCACACGCCACTGGTCAGGCTTTGCAACGTTTGACTGTTCCAACACCACGTCTCTGTGCCTTGATCCATGAAGTTTGTTAAATCGGGATGGAGGGGTGGCAGACCGTACGGGTCAAAATATTCCCCCTGCTGTTCTGTCAAGTACACGGCCACCCAGTGTTCACCGGGTCGATCCATCGGGTCCGTGTTGAGAACGTAAGCAGCCGGATACATACGGTCTAATGGAAACACATCTCCGGCGAACACCCCTTGAAAGACCCTACGTGTCTCTGGGTCATTCTCCAGCACGGTGGTTATCTGGTCTGTATCCATGTTAGGTGGAGAAGTCACACAGGACGTTGCGCGCCTTGTCCACTTGAATGATGTTGTCAAACTCGGCGTAGCAGATCACATTGACGGCGGTCGCCAGGGCTCGTGCAAAGTGGATTTCCAACCGTAAATTGCCTTGCTTGGTCAGGGCCAGCTGATGGTCGTTCTCTAAGGTGGGGGTCAGATCGAAACAGAACAACGTGTATCCGTTCCCGTAGTCCTCCCGACTGATCATATTCCCTTCGTCCTGATTTATTTGACCGGTGGCTGTAAACAGGCTCTGATAGGCTCGAATGAAATTCCTCCGCCCAAAGTTCGGGGTTAAGGCCGTGGCTGGCACCTGTTGTCCATCCACATGCAGGGCCACAAAATTGATGCCGAAATGTTTAAAGTCAAACGGATTCTCCGGGTAGGCTCCGCTGAAACTGGTATTTTCTACACAGGCCAGGATCAATCGCTTGGGTAGTTCCCCCAGGAACAGGTTTTCTTTGTTGGCGCCCATATTTCCAGCAGGCACAGAGAACACTTTGGTTTGCACACGTCGGATAGGGTACTGGGCTGGTTTTGTTTCCAAGGCTTTCGTGTGTCCCAATTGAACGGCTGGATTCGGTTTCACTTTTCGGACATACAGGACTGCGTCTTGGATGACAATCTTATAGTCCGCTACATGCCCCTCTACGTTAGTGGCCGTCAAGGCGAAGGTGGGAGGCGCCCGTATCAGTCGGATTTTGATGGGGATCTTGTTCAAGAGGTACCGGTCTTGCATGAACATGTCTGCATGCAGTCGACCCATCATATCCACCGAGGCACTGTTCGCAGTGAAAGCCTTCCGTTTGTTATATCCCCCATTGTCCGCCGTGTCCATGTGCTCGGCTGTGTCCCTGTAGAATAAAGCGGTTGTCAGCTGAGATTTTTAGCCTCTCGGCCATACGACAACAGTGTCTCGATGTAGGCTCGATAGGGGTACGTGTTGGTGGAGTCACTGATGAGTTTGTCGCTGAGAAAAATATCCACCTGCTGAAGCATCGAGTGCAGCCAGAGATTCGTCGGGCCCACCGTTGCTTGGTCAGCGATTCTGGTGCCAGCTCCATTGACCACCTTGGCTTTCACATACAAGTAGGTATGGGTTAAATCCACATAGGCCGTATCCGCATTACTGATGGTGAACTCGATGGGCCCGGTTTCGTTGATGCTGGAGAGAGGGAGATGCTCCACCCATAATCCTTGTTCGACACTGGTTTGTGTGGGCGGCACGGTCCACAAATCAAATTCACTGTTGGTGGAGGGGCAGGACTCGGCGTGGATTAAGGCCATGTTTTAAGAAAAGATATCCTTTGTCTTCTTGGATGTGCGTCGTCGCTGGGTCGGTCATCGACTGGTGCGTGATCTCGGTGGGGCAGCTCTTTTATTCCCTACGGTGCGTTGTGCTTTGGCCACCAAGACGCCTCCCGCTTCTTTGGCCCGTCGTTTCAAGGCTTGTCGCGGTGCCGTACCCCCCAAGACATCACCGGCCACTTGCAGTCCACTGCGTACCGCTTGTTTGCCGATTGCTTTCACCCACGCGTCACCAAGGGCAGGAACGTTTTGACGATGCTGCCGAGTATGTTCCCCAGTCCATGTCCACGTTGCATGCGTGCACCACTAAACACCGGAAAGCCACCCCGGCCTGTTGGGCATAATAGTCCATATAGCTGCGTGCATCGCACTCGTAAGGCACCTTCATTATACAAAGTGGGGAGCACGTGCTTGTCGAAAACGGTATCAGCACCACTTTTCCTCGTTCGAATGCCACCGCTCGTCCCGTGTCATCTCTTATATCCACCGTGATCGTGTTGATGTCGGTATGTCGTACGGGCAGGTGCATGATATGGTTGAAACTGTGGGTGACTTGATCGCCATACGTCTTTTTAATGGGGACCACCCGTAACAGAGGTGTGTTGATATCGCCCACGATGTGGTTGTCCACCACGTCCGAGTAGACGTAGAGTCCGTACATACCCGACTTCATATCCATCGACATCTCGCCATGGTGTTGGTTGGGACCAGCGAACGTCTGTAGATCGAAACCCAGCATTTGCTGTAGTGTAGGACTGAGTTTCACATTCACGGTATCGGTGACGGTAAGCTGTGCCTTGTCGTTGTGTACGTTGACATCGAAGAACACGTTTCTCTTGAAGCGCAAGGCTATCAGGCGTGTTGCACTATCCGTCACCCCCGTAGCGCCTTATCATGCATCAGTCTTGACAGCCCACCCATGAACTCTTTGGGGGTATCATATTGGCCTTCGGGCAGGGTGAGCCGGGTGTTTTTGCCTTCGTAGGTGACCTCGTACCACACTTCATTGGCTCGCACGTTGTACCACGAGTAAGGGTATTGGACATCCACGAGGGCACATTCCCACCGGCCAGGTAAATGTAACGGTTGCGGTAACTGGGTCACGTACTTGGCCACGGTGTTGTCAGGAAACACATCCAGCGAGCTGTTACTGGGTAGGGTCAGGTAAAACATGGCGACTGAGCTGTCCTGCTGCTGCTGTTGGTTTTAATAGGTCTTCCAGGCCTTGGGCGGTTGTGTCCGGCGTCGTGTTCGTCGCGTTGACTTGCTACATGTCACGGCTCTGGAGATGTGGGGTGTCCTGATCGAGGGTGGTTTTTTAAAGGTCTGAAAAGAAGGTGCCCGTTGTGATGGTGGTGGAGTTTTGGGGGGTGACTCCGGTTCCCAGTCGGATTCCCAAGAAGGTTGTGGTGAGAGTCGTGGTGCACGACTCGGCGATTGCTGGGTTTGCTGCATAAAGGCCCAGCGGTGGGGGTTCCCCACCAATTCCTGTGGTACATGCATGTCTTTCAAGCCTTGAGCGAAGGCCTCCCATCCTCGAGGATCGGTGTGTGATCTGCGTTGACGCATCAGATCATTCACTAAATCCGTCATGTGGGTGCCGGGGACCACCTGATTCTGTACCAGGAGTTCGCCTTTATCATTCCAAGTCATGTTAGGATTCTGTTTCATCCGTTGTAATACCAGGCCAGCTTGTTTCTTGAACGAGGCAGGTACACTCTTCAGCACTTCGTCTTCCACCCACTGTGGGGCTGTGGGGGCTACCTCACCCGGCTGTTGGAACGGTGCTGAGGTCAGCGGTCTGTCACGTGGTGGTGGTGGTGGTGGTGGTGGTGGTGGTGCTGTTGCTGGGGTAGACAGGGTTTTGTATTGGTCCATGAACGTCATGTACCGTTGAAGCGTCTCATTGTACCGTTGTACTTTCTCACTGTCGCTTAACCCCGGTCTCTGTAAGATCTGTTGCATCTCTCCATCGAGGCTGTTTATGGTCTTCACCGTAGGTGGGACAGGGTAGGGTGATTGGAGGTTTTGCAGGAACCGTGGTTCGACGAGGACCATTTTTTCGTGTGGTTCATTGTCGGCCGAAGAGTCCACCCAATACTGGACCCAACACGGAAGCGGCCAACGGTGCTAAGATGGCCCCGAGAAAGCCGCCTTTCTGTAACACCTTTTTCTTTTGTGTTTGAGGGACCCGCTTGTGGACTAGGGTTCGGAGACCTGTCTTATGCTTGGCCAACTTGGTCTTCTGAGCCGGAGTCAGTGGTACGTTGCCTTTTAACAGGTTGTACCCGATCTCGCACAGACAGCGTACAAGGTCAGGGTCCGCACCGCGTACAATGGTTCGGACTAACTCGGGTGGGGCCGTCTTCAATACACGGAGCGTCGGAGCGTGCTTCCGTACTCGCGCAGACATCCTGTACAACTAATGCTAGAACCCACAACTCTGCCCTTTTTATCCACCTCACAGACAAAGTCAACCCTGCTGTGGTATTCATTCTTTTTATTATTCCCATCATCAAACACACAAACCCCAGCTGGAGGCGCCACTGTGGGTGTGTTTACATTATTTTTGCATGTACACGTGGTGGGTCTCTCCGGGAAAGATGCCGGTCCGTAGTCGAAGGTGGTCGGGAGTGGCTTGCTTGAGGTCGAAGAGCATATACCCGTGCTGAGGGGTTGTGGCATCTTTGAAGGCTTCCAACGCAAACGGTGTGCGGCCGGGATACATCTGTCTCGCCAGGTGCAGCAGTTGAGTGGTATCTCTCGGGTTTTTGAAGACCACCAGGTAGTGGGCATTTAAGCTGATATTCCGATGTTCTTTGTTTTTACTGAACAGATTCTGCACAATGTAGATGATGCTGAGCCGTCGATGATGGCTGCCTTTGGTAAAGAGTTGGGTGACCCGTGCATCCGTCTCCGCCATGAGATCATCCAGAACCACCAAGGTGTCGGGTTCCAAATCGGCCAGGTTGGGTAGGCCTTCCACGAACGTGATGTGGGGCATTGCTGCATACGCTTCCTGCCATTCTCCGTAACACCACACGACTCGGGCAATGGGTGGAGTGATCATGCTGTCGGCGTGTTGAAGGAGCTTCCTGACGAAGTGCGTTTTGCCGGAGCCCGTCGGTCCTGCGATGACGCAGGTGAAGGGATGCTGCCACCGAGGGTCCATGGTTTGAGGTCTATCCGTTGTCGTGGTAACCCGCTCTTGTAAATTTCGTACGAGTGAACTGGAGTGGTGGTGGGTACAACGTCGATCGTCGTTGTCTGTTCACGTTCATAGATGGTGCTGGGGGTGGGTACAACGTGGGTGGACGGTTCACTGTGAGGGATGAAATCCGGTGGGTCTTGAGACGTAGTAGGTGTACTTGGTGTAAGTGTAGAGCTCGACGTGGCTTGTACGCGGGGTGTGGTGGTGGTGGTGACTGGGCTCGATACGACTGGTGCTCTCTGTAGACCCGTTTCACTGATGGCTGGTGTTCTCAGTTGGTTAAGTAACGTACTGACATAGGCTACGTCGTAAAACACACCTCCGTACAACACACTCAGCAGGGTTAGCAATAGCACCCCAAAGACCACTTGCGCTTTGCGCGTTTTGCGAGACGCTGTCTTCGGAGGCAGCTGCTGTTGGTCCATAGCACTGGGGTCGGACGTGGAATGAAGGAGGACGGCAGTGGTGTCTGGCTTTATAGTCGTTTCACCTGGTTGGCAGCGACCCAGGAATTGAAGGAACTGGGCCAGCCTTGCCATTTTACGAAATGAAACAGTTTGCCACGTCGACGTTCCGTTTTCAAAATCTGCTCCACCGTGTAGTAGTCTTGCTGTGTTTTTACAACAGGCTGTAATTCCGTGTCGTAAAACGTCCCCAGCAACGTTTCCCCTTGGAGATCTTCCAGTTCATAGACTCGCCGCTGTCGGGGTAGGCGCCGTTTAATCAGGAAGTGCTCATCGCTCCAGTTGGGCAAGTAACTTTTCTCGAACTTGCCCTTGACTTTACTGATCCGTACAGGGTCCCCGACCTTGTACACCGCCTTCGTCGTTCGCTGCGATGGCCTGGGGTACAAGACACGCCGGACTTGGGCTTCATTGCGTTGGGTCACGGTAATGGGGGCTCTCTCTATACTTCGATGATAGGCTCGATTGTAACCCCTCACCAGTTTCGGGAGAACATCGATGTACCGCCTTGTATTCTTATAGGTGAAATATTTATACATGCGGCCTTTGAATGTCCTGTTGAACCTCTCCACCACGGAAGCCTTGGTCTCGTTGTACGTATGGAAGAAAAACACCTTCTGTTTCTTGAGAAAGGCTTGGAACGGTCTGTTGAGGAATTCCGTGCCTTCGTCGGTTTGCAAATACAAAGGTTTGCGCCCGGTCTTGAAGATGTCTTTGAACGCCGCTATGAGATTTGCCCCCGTTTTCGTCCGGATGGGTACCACCCACGCATACTTGGATAGGATATCGATGCACGTCAAGATATACCGATTCTCATCGTTGTGTTTGGCAAAGGCGCTCATATCCACCAAATCCGCTTGCCACTGGGCATCTATTCCTCCCACGATGACCCGGTTCCGTAGAAAATGGCGACGGACAGATCGATGTAAGGTATAGGTGTCTTGTCTTCTTAACCAATCTCGGACTTGGGCACGTTGTACCCCCTGGGGTTTGGCCGCTCGAGAGAGAGCCGACAATGCACTATAGGCTGCCGGACTGTCGGGACTGTAGTATAAGTTATCCAACAACTTCTCCCAGCGCTTCATGGTGACAAAATGATGATGGACCCTGGCTCTATCGTTTATTTATAACGGGTATATCTTGGGCCGGAGTCTCTTTCTGATTTTCTTCGTGGACTTCCACAGTGGCCATGGTCAATGACCAGTCCAACTCGTCTGATGACCGCTTGATAAGCACTTCATCCACATCCACCACGGCATCTTCCAATGCAGACCATAGATCAGGGTGAAGGGTAAAATGCACTGTACCCCCATCTAGCCGAGCCAATTGAGCAAAGAAAGGGCCACGTCGGATGTACACATCGTGACACAAGTGGATGAGGTCGCCGTCCAGTTCACCAGACAACACCCGTTTGAATTTGGTCCAGCCCTCCCGGGACAGACGAATGTGAGCCGGGCACGGTTGTGTAGGGTCCGTGTCTTCCACCACCTCCTCCATGATATCGACCTTATCCGCATACACGTGCAGGAAAACCTCGGGGGTCAAGCTGAAATACGCCAGTACTATATGCTCCGTCATAGTCAGTACGTGAATGGTACCAGATTTCACTGTCTCTCGTATTTATAGGGAGAACCCCGTGAGATCAAAGGATCAGGTGGTCATGTCATTGGGCTGACTGGGTCTAGCGGGGTAATCAATGGCATCGTCGTCGGGTTCATGTAGTTGTTCATGGGGTTCAGCCATTGGCCCCGCGGCTTCATCACGGATTTTTTCTTCTTCTTCATCGTTCTGGCCCGTCATGTGTGTGTGGGTGGCTTCATCAGGTGACACTGTCATTCCAGCCTCTGTGCATTCTATACATATAGTATTTTCTCCATCCGCTTTTTTTTCATTAGGTTCATCTAGTGCGTGTTCGATAGCATGAGCCCATGCCAATTGGTGGGGTGATCGATCGTCGGGTATAAATAACTGGTCCACCAGAGGGCCTATTTTCTCCAAGGCTGACCACAGAGAGGGAGTTGGGAGGAAACTTCGAGCCGGCTCTTGGTAGCGTCCCACCCGTGGGTAGAGCGCAGTATGGTATACGTAGTTGGCCTTGTCCAGGTGGATCAGGTGTCCGTTTAACTCTCCGCTCAACACCCGTTTAAACTTAGTCCAGCCATCACGCTCTAGTGTCACCCTATCCGATAGAGTCTCAGCGTGCTCAAAGCAAATATTTCCACAATCTTCGACCAGGGTCACTTTAGCATCATACACGTATAACTTCACATTGGGTGTAAGCGTCAGGATGGCTTGGAGTGATGACATGCTTCCTCTCAATGTCGAACGGAGAATGATACCCACTCTGTCTCTTCCCCTCGTATTTATAGGGCCTATTCTGTGAGAGGCGGGTCGTGTGCAGAGAATACTTTATCGACCACAGGAACTATTTGTTGCCAAGCCGTCTGTTAATCACTGTAGACGTCTCCTTTTTTCCCGACCGCCGCATCACGGACTTTCCCCTTCGTTCGCTCCCGTCACAAGTGTGTCGATCTCTTCCCGGGGTGATACTGACCCTCTAGCCGCTGTGCATTCTTTACATATAGGCCTTTTTTTCCCGGCTGTAGTAGTATCGGGTTTACAGAAACAAAATTCTCCCTCATGTAGTCTTTCATGCGGTTCAGCGAACGCCTCTTCTATAGCACGAACCCACGCTAATTGCTCAGGTGATCGATCGTCCGGTGACAATAACTGGTCGACAATAGGCATTATTTTCTTCAAGGCTACCCACACAGAGAGAGTTAGGCTGATACTGCGCGTATCTTTATACCGGCCTAGACGTATGCGGTGGGGTGGTAGGGTATAGACGTACATGGCATTATCCAGATGGATGAGCTCTCCGTCCAATTCTCCGCTCAATACCCGTTTAAACTTATTCCACCCATCACGCTGTAGTGTCACCGGATTCCATAGCATTTCAGCGGGGGTCCAGTAAATAGCTAGATCGTCTTTCGCCAGTTTGACTTTATCTGCATACACGTATAACCGCACACTCGGTGTAAGAGGCAAGATGGCTCGTAGTGGTAGCGACATGCTTGCTCTCAATGTCCAACGGTAAATGATACACACTCTGTCTCTTCCCCTCGTATTTATAGTGTCAATACCACAGCGCCAGGGTGAATAGGGCACAGACTAGTATAAGGCCAACCAGCCGGCGCTGGTTCCGGCGTGAGCGCTCCTGGTCCATAGCGCGAGCATCAAGGATGGCTGTCATAGTCCAGTAGTGGTGAGTGATGGCACGCCTGTCCATCGAGTGCACTCTGTGGAGGACCGCTTCTGTGAACTCGTTCAGGATCTGGCGTCGTCCCTCGTTGTCGTCGCCATCTGCAAACATGGACCGGACCACTGCTCGGTAACCCGTGAATGAATTCACCACGGTGGCATACTGTAAAATGCGAGTCGCATGGGGCTGGATCTCCGCCATGGCTCTGTAGAAATGAAGGTGTGGGATCCAGAGGGACATGTTTTATAGACCAGATGTAGCTCTACGGGTGTAGTCCGTGATACGTACTATTCTGATGGGTTAGTCCAAAAAAAGGGAGCAACAACAACAACACAGATTACAGATCAATCCTTTTATTATGCGTGAACAACATAGAAATGCATGTACTGACCTGTCTGTGGGAGGTTTCCCACAATGGCGTTCACCTTCGCGTCTTTTCGTGTACGTCCGTGTCTTTTCGTTAAAGTCCGTGTATCTTCGGTAAAGTCCGTAGGCATTGGGCAAGGAAGCTTTTTCCCGAGACCGAATCACCGCCAGACATGACTGCATCACCGCGGATGAATACATTCTTGCACTCACTCACACCACAGGTCGAGTGAGGTATCAAAGTGAAGCTTAGGTGAAGGAGCATCTAAGGGACTGGGTGTGGGGTTGACATATCGATAAAAAATGGATATGACCTTGAACTGATCACGTGACCTCCCCGTGATGACAAATACCCAGAACCAAGTCAGTACATGCATCCCATAGTCCCAGGTCACGCCCGATTCACGCAGACCGGAAGTGACGTCATACACCTGCGCACAACCGTGATGGAAAAAACCCAGAACCAAGTCAGTACATGCATTCCATACAGGCAGAATGCAGGCAGGCAAGCAAGGCAGGGATGCAGGCAGGCAGGCAGGCAGGCAGGGAGACAGGTCAGGTCAGGTAAGTCAGATTGAATACACCCCTTTCCCTAAAAATGGACTCCTTTTATATCCAATTGACCTCATTTGCATATTTTCAAAAGGGGGGACAACAAACAGGCCGCCATTTTGAAACACACCACCCATAACACACACAAACAAGCCGCCATTTTGAAAAAAACCCAAAGACCTCATTTGCATAATGTGGACAACTACAGGCCGCCATTTTGAAACACACCACCCCTAACATACAAAAACAGGCCGCCATTTTGAAAATTAAGCCACCCTTGGGGAAAAACCCAAGGGAAAAACCCAAAGACCTCATTTGCATATTTTCAGGGACAACAGGCCGCCATTTTGAAACCGACCACCCCTACCCTACAAAAACAAGCCGCCATCTTGAAAATATGCAAATGAGGAGGTCAAACAAGTGCAATTGTCCACCATTTTGAAACCGACCACCCCCACCCTACAAAAACAAGCCGCCATCTTGAAAATATGCAAATGAGGGGTCAAACAAGTGCAATTTGACCACCATTTTGAAACCGACCACCCCCACCATACAAAAACAAGACGCCATCTTGAAAATATGCAAATGAGGGGTCAAACAAGTGCAATTGGCCACCATCTTGAAACCGACCACCCCCACCATACAAAAACAAGCCGCCATCTTGAAAATATGCAAATGAGGAGGTCAAACAAGTGCAATTGGCCACCATCTTGAAACCGACCACCCCCACCATACAAAAACAAGCCGCCATCTTGAAAATATGCAAATGAGGGCTAGGGGTCAAAACAAGTGCAAGTGTACTCACGCATGCGCACACACACCATTCAAGCCAAAAATAAATCCTGCGCATGCGCAGTGACGCGCTAAAAACTCCAAAGACTCGCTGTATACTACTCACGTAGCATCAAGTTCTTTCGTAAGACATTTTGACACCATTAGATGTTTTCGCAAAGAACATACTCTCTGATTTCATTTATTTGACTGGTATCAGCAACTCGATTTCATCCGACATGTACAGCATCAAATTCTGATTGTGAATGTGTAGAGGGTAGGTATTACTTCTCACTTGGTTAAAAGGATATTCCAGACAACTTGAAAATAAAATGTCATTTTTTCTTATATTTCGACAAGACGAACTACGGAAGCCAGTTCGTGCCTCTTCGAAATCCATTTTTTTTGTCTAGCTAAGACGTAATTACGACTTAGTGGCACGACAGGAAGAGGGTGTGAGTAGTATATAAAGCACAGATTTGACACAAAAAATTGTGGCTGTAACGTTTATGTATATGGAAATGTGGGGGATTTAGTAGCGGTGGAGGGAAATGTGGAGGGTGGATGACGTCGCGGCCATTGACCTTGGCCTCTAGGATTGCTATGACAACGTGGTTAGTTCACGTGATTGATGGATGTGAAAATTTAGAAATTTCCTGGACACATGAAAAAATTTGAAAATCACTTATCGGCTAGGTCGAGGTGGACCCATAGTGGGCCTACTGGAACGGAGAGGGTGATCATGGAATGGGTGATTAGGTCGTGTCACTGGCTTGGGTGGATGTAAAATTTGGATCTCAGGAAAAATATACGAAAAACCGGACAGGACCGTCAAATCATTCCAGGTGGGCCGATATTGGGACTACGGGATCGGAAAGGGTGTCATCTTGAAACCCTTGGTCTGTAGAGGACGCTTGGGGTAGTTTGGATGGTCAGTGATGTTATGCTGAGCAAGCGCGGTCGATGAGTTTTGGTCATTTTGGGGTGTACAGGGGTATAATTGAGAAATTCGGGTGCTACGGTAATTCCCCTAATAATTCAATCACAGGAAGTTCACTTTTCAACTCTGTTATTCAAACACAGAGAAAAAGTAACATTCCCATCCTTCATTCAAACTGAAGAAAAGTCATATATTGACAAAATGAGACACTTTGTAGCTGGTGCCATCAAGAATATTTCGAGATATAAGCCATTTTTGCTGCACTTCCGGTGATCGAATTATTAGGGGAATTACCGTATACATGTATCTCATCCAAATATGGCGTGTAGGGACGGTCTCCTATAGAAGTAATCGCCATGTAGACCACAACTTGGGGATGTCCACGTTATCTGCCACGTCAATAGTGACGTCATCAGTAAGAGTAGTAGCCATGGCGGGCATTTTGGCGGTATGAATGGACGTTTTCGGGCGATCGAGGGACCATTCCTGGTCCAAACGGACCGTGGGGGGTGTCATCTTGTAGCTCTCAACATGTAGACTACGGCTGCTACGCATGCCCAGTTTGGCTGTAGTAAGGAAAGGGGGCATTTTGCGCTTGGGCAATGACGTGTTTGGGCAATCTATAGCTAGGGATCATCCATGGTCTAAATGAACCGTGTGTGGTATCAGTTTGAAGCTTTTGTGCGAGAAAGTCAGACTGGCGTGGTTTGGACAAGAAATGCCGTCAATCTGCGCATGGGCAGTTCGACAATAGTAGCGAAATAGGGCATTTCAGGGATGGACAGGGTCGTGTTTGGGCAATGTAGGGATTATCCTTGGTTCAAATGGACCGTGTGGGATATCATATTGAAGCTTTCGTAGTGTAGAGACAGACTAGTGTATTTCTTTTGTTGGAAGTCGCGTCAATATGCGCATGCGCAGTTCGGGTGTAGTATGGAAAGATGGCAGTTTCGGAAGTGCACAGGGTCGCTTTTAATTGGGGACTTTATTTGAAGCTCTCTTTGGGTAGACTCGTACTGGGGTATTGATTATTTCTGCTCATGTCAGTCTGCGCATGCGCAGTCTGACTGTGGTACAGAAAGGAATACGTGTGGGTGGAATACGTTATCTCTCGGTTGATTGGAGGAAGATAATGGTTATCCTCTCCCAATCTCATTAAATTCAGATGTAATATCACGGAATATTATATCTGAATTCAGCTCTATATAAATCCCGTGCGAATTTGAAACTAATCAGGTGGATAGCTTGTTGAGAAAATTTCAAAATCACGCGCACGGTAATTACAAACAGTAGCACGTGATCTAATATATAAACGTTATCCTGAAACAGTATCCAAATATGACATCATTTACAGACAGTGTGCGTGGAACACCGTAAATATCAAAGAGTTTACTCTTGCCGAAAAGTCTGGCTTTGTTAGGAGTAGAAAATATCAAAAGATTGTGCCGTGCGAAGATGTTAATCTCCGTGAAGTAAACGTCAATCATGTTAGAGAGAAAAGGTAGAAATGGTCGAGATTGGCTTATTATGCGATCTCGTAGATTATCGGCAAACATTTCACACGAAGTTTTCATAGCGTTACGTCCAGATGGTATTCCCCTGATTCACCATCTTGGTTTACCTAGATTGACCCTCCCCTAAATATAGTGACATATTTCTTTCTCTGGTGGCGTTATAAATCTTATATATTTCATTGTAACACATTTAAGTTGTCCAGTTCAGAATTCAAATGAAGTACAGTCAATTTCAAATTAATGTATATACACATCTTTAACAATTCGCTAGAACTGGATAATGAACTGGCTGAAACTGAAAGGGTGGGGCCATCTTTATCAAGGAAATTAGCAAATACATTAATCATAGCAGATATTGAGGCTCGCTGAATCATTCAATGGATCTAAAACTAATCAGTAAATAATTTAGTTATAAAATGAACTGCGTGCGATCAGATCACACATATACATACCGATACAGATATCGAACCTATATTACGTCATAAGTATTCTGCGACCTCAACAGATAGTTACCAAAAAACTAATCCAACACACAAAATTGCGGATATACCGGCCGCAGACTTTCATTAAATATTGACACAGGGAGCATGAGGAGACCATGCACATGTACTTGTGAGGACAGAACCATGCGAGCATCCCATCCAATTGCCCCAAATGGCTGCCGACATGCTCTGGCTAGCCATTGGCAATAGGCTCTGCCCCACCAACCTGAGGAATCGAACAGATGAAAGCAGATCAACAAGAGCTCGCTCTGACCTCAAAATACTCCTCAAAATGATATCAGTTTGAACAGGTGGAACAGTGATTTGAAAACTTTCAGCACCGAATTGATTGTTACATCTGATAGTTAGTGGTGTACAATAAAAGAAGGACTGCACTACCTTTACAATGGCTGAGATAAAGAGGTGTCTGGTTGCCATGGAAACGACCCACATGAGCGAAAGCACAACATGACACGTCGTCTCCCTGTAATGCACCTACCTACCAAAGTTCAGATCCAAAGATTGAAAAGTGTGCGATATACAGCTCGGACTTGAGGAAAACTATCCTTACAATGACTGAGGTAAAGAGGGTGTTTCTGGTTGCCAGGAAAACGACCCCACATATACACTTTTCTACTGCCCATGCGCAGATAAACAATATTCCCACTCCACACCTATCCAGTTGGATGGTTCCCCACGAGTGCTTCACATTGATACCTCCCATGACCCAATCGGACCAATAGGGGTTCACTTAGACCCCAAAACGTCCCTTCCCATGCCCTTTTCCTACAATTCCTGGTCTGTGCATGTGCAGAATGCTAAACACGGACGACACACCAGTCCAGTCGGATGGTTCCCAAAGAGAGCTTCACGATGACACCTCATACGACCGATTCGGATATGGGTCCATCACGACCACGACGACCTTTTTGTACTGCGCATGAGTCAAACCCATTCAGTCGGATGCTCCCTCACGACTGCTTCACTATGCTTCACTATGACACATCAATCGACCCAATCGGACCACCATGGGCCCACCTAGACCCCAAAACGTCCACCGCGACCTGCCTGCCCAGTGCGCATGCGCTCAGCGACTTTTTCAAAAATTCCAACCAATGGCTTCGCGACCCCTATCATCGTGTTCTACGTGGTGAAACGAAAAAAACAAGCTACCACAACCCATACCGCAAATGTCCATGTGTGGGTTTCCACTCTTGTTCACGAGGCCCGGAGTCACCGAAAGTGACCTTTGACCCGGATGTGACCTTTGACTCAGACGTGACCTTTGACCCCGATGTGACGTCATCGTGACGTCACCGGAAATGACGTCACCTCGGCGAGGACCCACGTTTGGGACCCACAGTTTTGCGACAGAATTTAGCCGTTACCTTCTACTTCCCTCGACTCAAACAAGACTTGTTTGTTGTTTTAACTTGGGAGCTGTCTCCTCTGATCTGTGTAAATCATACAGATGTCACAATAAATTGGAATTGAATTGGCTCAAACGTGTTGAGTAGCAGCGGCCATATAATATTGACAGCGTGAAAATAATGGAAATCAGCTTTTTGTACTTTGAGTACGCAGGGAATCCTTCCACTATATGCCCCAACAATACAAAATAGATCAGAGATCCGAGCACTGTTTGGGTGATTTATAGTTGAATAAAAACTTGGCAACTGTGCGCATAGATACTTCACACTTTCAATGCAAGTAAAGTCAGCTGTTATTGTTAACTAGCATGAAACAGTTGTATGCACCACAACACTGATATGGGTTTGTGCGAGTAAAATTTTAGTCACAGTCCATCAATGAATATTGAAGTTAGCTCCCGCCCTCCTCCTCCCGCCTCGCCGATCTTAGGAGTTGAGAACCAGAGCTATCGCTTTAATGGTCATGTGATGGTTCATACAAGATCAGGAAGGTCTGTTTATTCTTTATGACGACAGCAATATTTTAATTTATTTGTTTGAAATTTTGTAATGTCAGTTTGACATATTTTAATCTATATACTGTATCTGTGGAAATGCTAACTACCCTACCCGCTAGCCAGCAACAAGTGATGCACCTTCCTCAGAGTTCCACCTGTATCGTATATAGGACACCGTTCACATTTTCCAAAAATTGCCCGCTTCTTGGAAGAGTTGTTACCCGGACAGAGTTGGTCAAGCACTTATTTCGACCAGTCGGCTTGCACCATTATCCGGACGAATATTTGCAGTATTTCATGGAATAATCTGGGAATCTCAATACCCTATTCCAGGAAAGTACTGGGAAAGTTAAATGAATGTCTTCTGAATCTGTCATCCACAAATGAACTTATCCCAACCAACATTAAGCTTAGCGTAATCTAATGCGAAACTTGTCAGCGGGTTAACGTGATAGAAGTGTACCGGTAACCTCTAATTTCTAACTACAGATGGAACTTTCTTGAGATTGACGGGTAAATCGAGCACCATACTTGACAGGACACATCCTCTCCCAGGGTGCTTTGCGCTGCACTTCATTCACCCCTGTAGGGATCTGACCTGTTTCACGAATTGTTGTAAATTGGAAGGACTGCTCTATCTAACTGTTGTATTCTTCACAAGACTTCTTTTAATCTTGAAATACACCAACCAGTTTTTAAATACATTTAAAGCGTCAATGCCACTTCGTTTGAAAAATACCAGTACTACTCTCACATTCCTCACTTGTGTGGTCAGGAAAAGTGATAATCTCTCAGTACCACCCTCACATTCCTCATTTGTGTGATCAGGAGAAATGACAATCTTTCAGTACCACCCTCACATCCCTCACTTGTGTGATCAGGAGAAATGACAATCTTTCAGTACCACCCTCACATCCCTCACTTGTGTGATCAGGAGAAATGACAATCTTTCAGTACCACCCTCACATCCCTCACACGTGTGATCGAGAGAAGAGACATTCTCTCAGTACCACCTCACATCCCCTACTTGTGCGGTCAGGAGAAGTGACAGTCTCCCAGTACCACCTATACACCCCTTACTTGTGTGGTCAGGAAAAGTGACAATCTCCCAGCACCACCCTCACATCCCTCACTTGTGTGGTCAGCAGAAGTGACAATCTCTCAATACCACCCTCACATCCCTCATTTGTGTGGTCAGCAGAAGTGACAATCTCCCAGTACCACCTGCACATCCCTCATTTGTGTGGTCAGGAGAAGTGACAATCTTTCAGCACCACCCTCACAACCCTCACTTGTGTGATCAGGAGAAGTGACAATCTCTCCGTACCACCTTCACATCCCTCATTTGTGTGATCAGGAGAAGTGACAATCTCCCAGTACCACCCTCACATCCCTCATTTGTGTGATCAGGAGAAGTGACAATCTCCCAGTACCACCCTCACATCCCTCATTTGTGTGATCAGGAGAAGTGACAATCTTTCAGTACCACCCTCACATCCCTCACTTGTGTGGTCAGGAGAAGTAACAATCTCCCAGTGCCACCCTCACATCCCTCATTTGTGTGATCAGGAGAAGTCACAATCTCCCAGTACCGCCTTCACATCCCTCATTTGTGTGGTCAGGAGAAGTGACAATCTTTCAGTACCTCCCTCACATCCCTCATTTGTGTGATCAGGAGAAGTGACAATCTCTCAGTACCACCCTCACATCTCTCATTTGTGTGATCAGTAGAAGTGACAATCTCCCAGTGCCACCCTCACATCCCTCATTTGTGTGATCAGGAGAAGTCACAATCTCCCAGTACCGCCTTCACATCCCTCACTTGTGTGATCAAGAGAAGTGACAATCTCCCAGTACCACCCTCACATCCCTCACTCGTGTGGTCAATAGAAGTAAAAATCCCCCAGTACCACTCTCACATTCCTCACTCTTGTGGTCAGGAAGAGTGACAATCTTCCAGTTCCACTCTCGCATCTCTCACTTGTGTGGTCCGGAGAAGTGACAATCTCCCAGTACCACCCTCACATCCCTCATTTGTGTGGTCAGGAGAAGTGGTAATATCCAGTACTACCATCACATCCCCAATTGTGTGGCCAAGAGAAGGGACACTCTGCCAGTACCACCCTCACATTCCTCACTCTTGTGGTCAGGAGAAGTGACAATCTCCCAGTACCACCCTCACATCCCTCAGTTGTGTGGTCAGGAGAAGGGACACTCTGCCAGTACCACGCTCACATTCCTCACTTGCGTGGTCAGGAGAAGGGACGCTCTGCCAGTACCACCCTCACATCCCTCGCTTGTGTGGTCAGGAGAAGGGACACTCTGCCAGTACCACCCTCACATTCCTCACTCTTGTGGTTAGGAGAAGTGACAATCTCCCAGTACCACCCTCACATCCCTCGCTTGTGTGGCCAGGAGAAGTGAGAATATACCAGTAGTACCCTCAGATCCCTCACTTGTGTGGTCAGGAGAAGTGACAATATACCAGTACCACCCTCACATCCCTCACTTGTGTGGTCAGGAGAAGTGACAATCTCCCAGTTCCACCCTCACATCTCTCACGTGTGTGGTCAGGAGAAGTGATAATTTCTTAGTACCAGCCTCACATCCGTCACTTGTGTGATCAGGAGAAGTTACAGTCTCTCAGTACCCCTCTAACATTCCCTCATTTGTGTGCTCAGGAGAAGTGACAATATACCAGAACTACCCCCACATCCCTCAGCTATGTGGTTAGGAAAAGTTACTCTCCCAGCACCACCCTCACATTCCTCACTCGTGTGGTCAGGAGAAGTAACAATTTCTGAGAAGCACCCTCACATCCCTCAGTTGTGTGGTCAGGAAAAGGGACACTCTCCCAGTACCACCCTCACATTCCTCACTCGTGTCGTAAAAAGAGGTGACAATCTCCCAGTACCGCCCTCACATCCCTCACTTGTGTGGTCAGGAGAAGTGACACTCTGCCAGTACCATCCTCACATCCCTCACACGTGTGATCGGGAGAAGAGACATTCTCTCAGTACCACCTCACATTCCCTACATGTGTGGCAGGAGAAGTGACAGTCTCCCAGTACCACCTTCACATCCCTTACTTGTGTGGTCAGGAAAAGTGACAATCTCTCAGCACCACCCTCACATCCCTCACTTGTGTGGTCAGCAGAAGTGACAATCTCTCAGTACCACCCTCACATCCCTCATTTGTGTGGTCAGCAGAAGTGACAATCTCACAGTACCACCTTCACATCCCTCATTTGTGTGGTCAGCAGAAGTGACAATCTCCCAGTACCACCTTCACATCCCTCATTTGTGTGGTCAGCAGAAGTGACAATCTCACAGTACCACCTTCACATCCCTCATTTGTGTGGTCAGCAGAAGTGACAATCTCACAGTACCACCTTCACATCCCTCATTTGTGTGGTCAGGAGAAGTGACAATCTTTCAGTACCACCCTCACCTCCCTCACTTGAGTGATCAGGAGAAGTGACAATCTCCCAGTACCACCTTCACATCCCTCATTTGTGTGACCAGGAGAATTGATAATCTCCCAGTACCACCCTCACATCCCTTATTTGTGTGATCAGAAGAAGCGACAATCTTTCAGTACCACCCTCACATCCCTCATTTGTGTGATCAGGAGAAGTGACAATCTCCCAGTACCACCCTCACATCCCTCATTTGTGTGGTCAGGAGAAGTGACAATCTTTCAGTACCACCCTCACATCCCTCTTTGTGTGATCAGGAGAAGTGACAACCTCCCAGTACCACTCTCACATCCCTCACGTGTGTGGTCAGGAGAAGTGACAATCTCCCAGTACCACCCTCACATCCCTCATTTGTGTGATCAGGAGAAGTGACAATCTCAAAGTACCACCCTCACATCCCTCATTTGTTTGATCAGGAGAAGTGACAATCTTCAGAACCACCCTCACATCCCTCACTTGGGTGATCAAGAGAAGTGACAATCTCCCAGTACCACCCTCACATCCCTCACTCGTGTGGTCAGTAGAAGTGACAACCCTCCAGTACCACTCTCACATTCCTCACACGTGTGGTCAGTAGAAGTGACTCTCTCCAGTACCAACCTCACATCACCCTCATGTGTGGTTAGGAGAAGTGACAATCTCCCAGTACCTGCCTCACATCCCTCACTTGTGTGGCCAGGAGAAGTGACTATCTCCCAGTACCACCCTCACATCCCTCATTTGTGTGGTCAGTAGAAGTAACAATCCCCAAGTACCACCCTCACATCCCTCACTTGTGTGGCCAGGAGAAGTGACTATCTCCCAGTACCACCCTCACATCCCTCATTTGTGTGGTCAGTAGAAGTAACAATCCCTAAGTACCTCCTCACATCCTCACTTGTGTGGCCAGGAGAAGTGACTATCTCCCAGTACCACCCTCACATCCCTCACTTGTGTGGCCAGGAGAAGTGACTATCTCCCAGTACCACCCTCACATCCCTCATTTGTGTGGTCAGTAGAAGTAACAATCCCTAAGTACCTCCCTCACATCCCTCACTTGTGTGGCCAGGAGAAGTGACTATCTCCCAGTACCACCCTCACATCCCTCATTTGTGTGGTCAGTAGAAGTAACAACCCCCAGTACCACCCTCACATCCCTCATTTGTGTGACCAGTAGAGATGACATTCTCCCAGTACCACCCTCACATCCCTCACTCGTGTGGTCAGGAGGGGTGACAATATACCAGTACTACCCTCACATCCCCCACTTCTGTGGTCAGTAGGAGTAACACCCCCCCGGTACCACCCTCACATTCCTCACTTATGTGGCCAGCAGAAGTAACAATCTCACAGTACCACTCTCAAATCCCCAACATGTGTGACGTGGAGAAATAACAATCTCTCAGTACCACACTCACATCCCTCACTTGTGTGACCAAGAGAGGTGACAGACTCTGAGTACCACCTTTACATCCCTCTGTTGTGTGTCAGAGAAGTGACAATCTTCCAGGACCACACCAACACGGGTTGTCAGGAGAAGCGACACTCTCCCAGTACCACCCCCACATTCCTCACTCATGTGGTCAGGACAACTGGCAACCTCCCAGAACGACTCTCACATTCCTCACTCTTGTGGTCAGGAAGAGTGACAATCTTCCAGTTCCACCCTCGCATCTCTCACTTGTGTGGTCCGGAGAAGTGACAATCTCCCAGTACCACCATCACATCCCTCACTTGTGTGGTCAGGAGAAGTAATAATATCCAGTACTACCCTCACATCCCCAATTTTGTGGCCAAGAGAAGTGACAGTCTCCCAGTACCACCCTCACATCCCTCAGTTGTGTGGTCAGGAGAAGGGACACTCTGCCAGTACCACCCTCACATTCCTTACTTGCGTGGTCAGGAGAAGGGACACTCTGCCAGTACCACCCTCACATCCCTCACTTGTGTGGTCAGGAGAAGGGACACTCTGCCAGTACCACCCTCACATTCCTCACTCTTGTGGTCAGGAGAAGTGACAATCTCCCAGTACTACCCTCACATCCCTCGCTTGTGTGGTCAGGAGAAGTGACAATATACCAGTAGTACCCTCAGGTTCCTCACTTGTGTGGTCAGGAGAAGTGACAATATACCAGTACCACCCTCACATCCCTCACTTGTGTGGTCAGGAGAAGTGACAATCTCCCAGTTCCACCCTCACATCTCTCACGCGTGTGGTCAGGAGAAGTGATAATTTCTTAGTACCAGCCTCACATCCGTCACTTGTGTGATCAGGAGAAGCTACAGTCTCTCAGTACCGCTCTAACATTCCCTCACTTGTGTGCTCAGGAGAAGTGACAATATACCAGTACTACCCCCACATCCCTCAGCCATGTGGTTAGGAAAAGTTACTCTCCCAGCACCACCCTCACATTCCTCACTCGTGTGGTCAGGAGAAGTAACAATTTCTGAGAAGCACCATCACATCCCTCATTTGTGTGAACAGGAGAAGTGACAACCCCCCAGTACCACTCTCACATCCCTCACTTGTGTGGTCAGGAGAAGTGACAATCTCCCAGTACCACCCTCACATCCCTCATTTTTGTGATCAGGAGAAGTGACAATCTTTCAGAACCACCCTCACATCCCTCACTTGTGTGATCAAGAGAAGTCACAATCTCCCAGTACCACCCTCACATCCCTCACTCGTGTGGTCAGTAGAAGTAACAACCCCCCAGTACCACTCTCACATTCCTCACACGTGTGGTGAGTAGAAGTGACTATCTCCCAGTACCAACCTCGCATCCCCCTCATGTGTGGTCAGGAGAAGTGACAATCTCCCTGTACCGCCCTCACATCCCTCACTTGTGTGGCCAGGAGAAGTGACTATCTCCCAGTACCACCCTCACATCCCTCATTTGTGTGGTCAGTAGAAGTAACAATCCCCCAGTACCACCCTCACATCCCTCATTTGTGTGGTCAGTAGAAGTAACACTCTCACAGTACCTCCCTCACATCCCTCATTTGTGTGACCAGAAGAGATGACAATCTCCCAGTACCACCCTCACATCCCTCACTCGTGTGGTCAGGAGGGGTGACAATATACCAGTACTACCCTCACATCCCCCACTTGTGTGGTCAGTAGAAGTAACAACCCCCAAGTACCAACCACACATCCCTCACTCGTGTGGTTAGGAGGGGTGACAATATACCAGTACTACCCTCACATCCCCCACTTGTGTGGTCAGTAGGAGTAACACCCCCCAGTACCACCCTCACATTCCTCATTTATGTGGCCAGCAGAAGTAACAATCTCACAGTACCACCCTCACATCTCTCACGCGTGTGGTCAGGACAAGTGACAATCTCCCAGTACCACCCTCACATCCCTCGCTTGTGTGGTCAGGAGAAATGACAATATACCAGTAGTACCCTCACATCCCTCACTTGTGTAGTCAGGAGAAGTGACAATATACCAGTACCACCCTCACATCCCTCACTTGTGTGGTCAGGAGAAGTGACAATCTCCCAGTTCCACCCTCACATCTCTCACGCGTGTGGTCAGGAGAAGTGATAATTTCTTAGTACCAGCCTCACATCCGTCACTTGTGTGATCAGGAGAAGTTACAGTCTCTCAGTACCGCTCTAACATTCCCTCACTTGTGTGCTCAGGAGAAGTGACACAAAGTGGTTGTTAGGTACTACCCCCACATCCTCAGCTATGTGGTTAGGAAAAGTTACTCTCTCAGTACCACCCTCACATCCCTCACTTGTGTGGTCAGGAGAAGTGACAATCTCCCAGTTCCACCCTCACATCTCTCACGCGTGTGGTCAGGAGAAGTGATAATTTCTTAGTACCAGCCTCACATCCGTCACTTGTGTGATCAGGAGAAGTTACAGTCTCTCAGTACCGCTCTAACATTCCCTCACTTGTGTGCTCAGGAGAAGTGACAATATACCAGTACCACCCTCACATCCCTCATTTGTGTGATCAGGAGAAGTGACAATCTTTCAGTACCTCCCTCACATCCCTCAGGGTGCACTCCAGAGATTCTTCCATTCGGCATGGAATAGACTATGGGTCCGTTTTTCGGCCACCAGTTGTCGTAAAACCTTCAACCCAAATCACTTATATATATATATTTTCTGAAAGAGCACGATGAAACTATTATTTTAAGATATAACACTGCTATGTTATAGAAAAATTAAACACGAACATTCTCCTCCATGCTTGCTTAATTTTTCCTAGAAAACCCCTTAAAAATGTCGAAAAATGGTCAAATTCGGCTCAATTTCCAGAAAAATCTGTAAGAGCGATTTCAATTAAACTTCTTACTCACGTTCCCTGGTCCGGTTTCAACTTAAAAAGGCAAACAAAAGTGGGTGTCAAACTGCCCGTTTTTTGTCAGATTTTCTTCCCGTAAATGAGTCCTGATTTTTAGGCACACCCAAGGGGCATAACTGAGGCAGGACAAACTTTACTCCATTATCCCGATCAGCGTGTAGACGAAGCCAGCACTCGATTTGTACGTACTCGTTTGCAGCGTTGATAATGCTGAATAGGATGGCATGATAGATATAAGCTATTAAGAAGACAAGAAGAATTATGATGTAGCAGAACAAGGGCAGTCTACCGTATTATGAAATTAGAGAGGGGCCATTACTACGAAACTGTGGAGGGCCACCTTAAGGGGCAGGATGTTTTTTACGAAATTAATTATTCACATTTGTCGTAATCTCAGAGTGTTTGCGAGTATGGCGGTATACAACACTTGCCAGTTGTACATATTATTGTGGGAAATCCGACCGATAACTTTCCCCCTACCCCATCTTTGGTTTGATCACTTTTGCCAATTCTGGCAGGATTTTCGAGAACAAAACTCAAAATTAACCTATTTCTTCTTAATAATGGGCATCCATTCGGCAATATGAAGGCCGTGGTTGCTTTTCCGCTTTCCAATGATAGCAGAAACGCGGGAAAATGCAAAAAAGACATGTAACCAAGTCAAATTATAGTTAATTTTGCACTAAATTTTCTCCTAGAAACATGGGAAATACTTCAGGAACTTGAGAAATAATTCGTAAAACCATAATAATATACATCCATTCCATCCTTTATGGACTGTAAATGGGTTCTCTTGTAAAGAAAATTTACACTGGCAAATTTATATCATTCTGATAGGACCTCGTTCTGCCATAATATCCACCGAAATCTTATTCCAGGAGGAGATAACTCTTGTATGGAATACAGTATGCAATAACCTCAATAGTATACTAATGGACACACTGTGGATTATTTTAATCAAACTCCTGGTCTTCTTTCCACCTGCTTTCGAAAATAGCGCTTCAGGCGTAACTAGGCAGTCAAAATTAAACAATCTGGCGTAATGACAGATCTCCGCTCCGTAACGGAGTCTACATTAAGATAATGCATAGACTCCACTATTATGCCTTAAAGGGTGCACTCCAGAGATTCTTCCATTCGGCACCAGTTGTCGTAAAACCTTCCACCCAAATCACTTATATGTATATATTTTCTGAAAGCGCACGATAAAACTATTATTTGCTATGTTATAGAAAAATTAAACTCGAACTTTTTCCTCCATGCTTGCTTCATTTTTCCTAGAAAACCCCTTAAAAATGTCGAAAATGGTCAAATTGGGCTCAATTTCCAGAAAAATCTGTAAGAGCGATTGCAATTAAACTTCTTAGTCACGTTCCCTGGTCCGGTCTCAACTTAAAAAGGCAAACAAAAGTGGGTGTCAACCTGCCCGTTTTTTGCCAGATTTTCTTTCCGTAAATGAGTCTCGATTTT
>JAVTVY010038172.1:0-16284 GCA_036873755.1 Hanleya hanleyi | reverse complement strand
ACATACTAGCATAATCAATACTGTCTGATAGAGGTGATCGTGTATTGTACATGTATGTATTCTAGCATAAACAATACTGTCTGATAGAGGTGATCATGTATTGTATGTATTCTAGCATAATCAATACTGTCTGATAGAGGTGATCATGTATTGTATGTATTCTAGCATAAACAATACTGTCTGATAGAGGTGATCATGTATTGTATGTATTCTAGGATAAACAATAGTTTGATAGAGGTGATCATGTATTGTATGTATTCTAGCATAAACAATACTGTCTGATAGAGGTGATCATGTATTGTATGTATTCTAGCATAAACAATACTGTCTGATAGAGGTGATCAAGTATTGTATGTATTCTAGCATAATCAATACTGTCTGATAGAGGTGATCATGTATTATACATGTATGTATTCTACCATGATCAATACTGTCTGATAGAGGTGATCATGTATTGTATGTATTGTAGAATAAACAATAGTCTGATAGAGGTGATCATGTATTGTACGTATTCTAGCATAATCAATACTGTCTGATAGAGGTGATCATGTATTGTATATATTCTAGCATAATCAATACTGTCTGATAGAGGTGATCGTGTATTGTACATGTATGTATTCTAGCATAAACAATACTGTCTGATAGAGGTGATCATGTATTGTACGTATTCTACCATAATCAATACTGTCTGACAGAGGTGATCATGTATTGTATGTATTCTAGCATAATCAATACTGTCTGATAGAGGTGATCATGTATTGTACATGTATGTATTCTAGCATAATCAATACTGTCTGATAGAGGTGATCGTGTATTGTACATGTATGTATTCTACCATAATCAATACTGTCTGATAGAGGTGATCATGTATTGTACGTATTCTAGCATAATCAATACTGTCTGATAGAGGTGATCGTGTATTGTACATGTACGTATTCTAGCATAAAAAATACTGTCTGATAGAGGTGATCATGTATTGTATGTATTCTAGCATGAACAATACTGTCTGATAGAGGTGACCATGTATTGTATGTATTCTAGCATAATCAATACTGTCTGATAGAGGTGATCATGTATTGTATGTATTCTAGCATGAACAATACTGTCTGATAGAGGTGATCATGTATTGTATGTATTCTAGCATAAACAATACTGTCTGATAGAGGTGACCATGTATTGTATGTATTCTAGCATAAACAATACTGTCTGATAGAGGTGACCATGTATTGTATGTATTCTAGCATAATCAATACTGTCTGATAGAGGTGACCATGTATTGTATGTATTCTAGCATAAACAATACTGTCTGATAGAGGTGATCATGTATTGTATGTATTCTAGCATAAACAATACTGTCTGATAGAGGTGACCATGTATTGTATGTATTCTAGCATAAACAATACTGTCTGATAGAGGTGACCATGTATTGTATGTATTCTAGCATAAACAATACTGTCTGATAGAGGTGATCATGTATTGTATGTATTCTAGCATAAACAATACTGTCTGATAGAGGTGACCATGTATTGTATGTATTCTAGCATAAACAATACTGTCTGATAGAGGTGATCATGTATTTTATGTATTCTAGCATAAACAATAGTCTGATAGAGGTGATCATGTATTGTATGTATTCTAGCATAAACAATACTGTCTGACAGAGGTGATCATGTATTGTATGTATTCTAGCATAAACAATACTGTCTGATAGAGGTGATCATGTTTTGTATGTATTCTAGCATAAACAATACTGTCTGATAGAGGTGACCATGTATTGTATGTATTCTAGCATAAACAATACTGTCTGATAGAGGTGATCATGTATTGTATGTATTCTAGCATAAACAATACTGTCTGATAGAGGTGACCATGTATTGTATGTATTCTAGCATAATCAATACTGTCTGATAGAGGTGACCATGTATTGTATGTATTCTAGCATAAACAATACTGTCTGATAGAGGTGATCATGTATTGTATGTATTCTAGCATAATCAATACTGTCTGATAGAGGGGATCATGTATTGTATGTATTCTGCCATAAACAATACTGTCTGATAGAGGGGATCATGTATTGTATGTATTCTAGCATAATCAATACTGTCTGATAGAGGGGATCATGTATTGTATGTATTCTAGCATAAACAATACTGTCTGATAGAGGTGATCATGTATTGTATGTATTCTAGCATAAACAATACTGTCTGATAGAGGGGATCATGTATTGTATGTATTCTAGCATAAACAATACTGTCTGATAGAGGTGACCATGTATTGTATGTATTCTAGCATAAACAATACTGTCTGATAGAGGTGAACATGTATTGTATGTATTCTAGCATCAACAATACTGTCTGATAGAGGGGATCATGTATTGTATGTATTCTAGCATAATGACACTGATCAGTGTTAACTAGGTAAGTAGGTTAAATCTCTTCTAACCAATCACCACTGTTGGTTTATTCCTAGTACAGCTGGTACAGATATTCTGGTTGTTCTTTCCTTGAACCAACAGCCTATGATAAAGCTCTGCTAGTTTTTTCCCTGTACAAACAAATGATATCATCCCATGGTTAAAGCTGGTCAGTCGTTCTTCGAACATGTCTCAAAGGCCATATCATGTGTGCGAGAAAACAGTGAACACATTACACCTCTATCAGGAAATAAAACTGAAGCAACAGATGGAAGCAGTAAAATAACCACAAATGAAGCATAGAAGCAATAAGAAATTGCTTGAATCCCTCACCCCCGCCACCCACCCCTCCAGGCTGCCGGGTCAAATCATGACAGATGGCATCTACATGTAAATAATAGTTATCATTCACCATGTGTTATAGTAACTCTCTTCTTCACCAAGTAGTCAGGAAGTTACTCTGGGCAAGTATGTACATGACCTTTAAAGTTTTTGATTATAAAGAGCCATAACTCTGGAGGAATGATTAAAACAGGTAACTAACCCGACAGCAACTATTATTCATGGAGATATAGCTATAGATATAACAATGTACTAGGGCGAGAGAGTGAGTAGGATTTAACGTCATTTTCAACATTTTTCCAGTCATATCACGACGGTGCCTACATGTGCCAGAATACGAGAGTGTTCTCAGTTCCTATTATCCTGGACACTAATCAGCCCAGCCAGTACAGCACCCGGTTAAACAAATGTTGACTGAGCTGAATATGGCTTAACTTAGGTGATCTGACGAGAACCGGTGTGACCAATGTGATATGCCGTACCTATAGCAAATGTTGATTCATCAACAAAGAGACATAATGCTGTGGAAAAAAAACAACAGAACACATCTACAAAGTACTAAGCATCTTCCATGTAAGTTTCAAAGCATTTCATCAAATAGTAACTGAGATATGGGCTGGACAAGCACATACTGACGACATTAACGATAAAGGCCCAGAACTCGGAGAAAGTTATCAAAACCTGCAAAAATAACTGACAGTGCACATCTGCAAGGTGTTTAAATAGTTTTTAATCAATAGTAGCTGAGATATCAACTAGACAAGTTTAGCCAAATGGATGAACGAATGGTATGACGCAAAGACAGATGGACAGAGTGATTCCTATTTACCCTATTCAGTGATATCCCTCTCCACTTGGAGGAGCAGGGTGGGGAGTCATAGATATTCAAGCTGGTAAGAATTCATATTCACTCTGGCTATTTGGATTAGTCAATATTCAGAGCAAGGAGCAGATTTTGTACATTATCGGTATTCCTATTGAAATATGTGACACATCAGAAGACCATAGCCAAATGTTACATTACCCAACTGCCTCACAGCAAATGTTACATTACCCAACTGCCTCACAGCAAATGTTACATTACCCAACTGCCTCACAGCAAATGTTACATTACCCAACTGCCTCACAGCAAATGTTACATTACCCAACTGTCTCACAGCAAATGTCACATTACCCAACTGCCTCACAGCAAATGGATATATAAATGTCAAATATAGACACATCAGGAGAACATAGCCAAATGTTACATTACCCAACTGCCTCACAGCAAATGGATATATAACTGTCAAATATAGACACATCAGAAGACCATAGCCAAATGTTACATTACCCAACTGCCTCACAGCAAATGGATATATAAATGCCAAATATACATTTACAGTATATGGATAGCATAATGCAAGCATTGTGAGAATGATTGCAAGAACAGCAAACAGCTGAGACACAACTGTATGGCGTTGAATTGATGGATTCTTGCACACAGTGGCCTAATGGTTATATGGTCTGCCTCTTAAGCGGTAGGTACTGGGTTCGATCCCAGACTGGGTCATACCAAAGACTAAAAAAATGGAACTTGTTGCTTCCTCGCCTATGCTCAGCATTATGAGGATATAGAACAAGGACTGGTTCGATTCGGTCAGTATTATGTGATTGAGTGGGGTGTCATGTCTGCCTATGGCATGATCTTTCAGTGAGATAGCACAAGTAGGTACATGTACCCCCTCCCCCCCCTTCCCTTCTCCATCGTGATATCCGAAAAAAAAGTTGAAAGTGACGTTAACCCTTTGAACCCGAGAATTTTCATGTCTTTTAACACCTTACCCTGAGTTCACCGCTAAAATAGAGATAAATATTTTGTCAGAAGCCTCTCGGGTATATACATAATCTGAACAGTGTTGCTCAACCCTTGGGGACTCTATGAGTGGCAGAGGATCCCTTCTGGACTTGGGCGACCAAACTATACCTGTGAAGCGGATATGACTTAAAACGTTATCTGATTGGCTGGATAGTAGGTTCTGACGTCAGAGGCTTCTCGGGTATATACATTATCGGGTTCAAAGGGTTAAACCCTATTAACTCACTGATTCAATGATCTGATAATGAAAATAAGAACACAGGAAGGAAGCAATCAGAGATTGCTCAATTGTATGACCCCCTTCCGCTTTAATCCGACACTGCCCTGTTATTGTTCTGTTCTGTATTGGTCAGTGGAGGCCTAATTTGGGTAATTATAAAAATTCTGTTTCAGTCACTTTTTTCGCCATGCCTCGCATAATACACATTCCAAGTATCGACCAACAAGTGCTAATACAATGTTTTGATGGAAGATGGTCGCCGGGGATTTCGCCAAATCCGAAAATGTGACCTGGTTATGAGACCTACATTCCTTGGGAGTATATTGTGGTGAAATTATGAAGCGATTAGTGAACTTTGAATTTTGCACCCAATTCACTCTTTTTGGGGCAATTTCATAATTCAGGAGCTATGTGGTCTGCTTTGGAATGTAGAATAACATATACATAGCCATTTTCCCGGTCCAAATCGGTTATGGACTAAGATCCAGCCTGGACATAACTCTTAAAAATATAACCGGAAGCAGAGAAACTTCATGCTGCACAACTATGGGGCATTGACCACATATGCAAATTTCATACTTGTCCATACAATATTAGCCGAGATCCAGCCCGGACAAGTCCCAGTTCACAAAGATTTGAAGAACAAAGGGCCATAACTCTTGAAAATATAAGCGAAACAGGGAGAAACTTGAAGCTGCACAACTGTGGGGCACTGACCACATATCATGCAAATTTCATACTTGTCCATACAATATTAACCAAGATCCAGCCCGGACAAGTCCCATTCACAGAGCTTTCAGGAAAAGGGCCATAACTCTTGAAAATTATACTGGAACTCGGAAAAAACTCTATGCTGCACAACTACGAGGCACTGGCCACATTCCATGCGAGTTTCAAGTTGCCAATCGAATATTAACCAAGATATTGCGCGGACAAGAAATTCAGACGGACGGACAGACGGATGGACAAAGCGATCGCTATATGCCCCTCTCTAATTAGAGGGGGAGGGGGGCATAAAAATAGCAGGATATTATATACATTAATTAGGATGATGATTTTGTATACATATTAAGTACCACACAAAATAGCTCTACACACTTTGACAGGCTTGTCACAGCAAATAGAAAAAAATATTCATGCATTTTTCACGACTTCTCTGTCTGAATTAATGCGTGAAATCACTTCAGGTGAAAGCCCACAAAAATTCGATAAAAATATTACAATGTCTGTTTGTGTATTCGAATATTACATACCATTTCGCACGAATCAATAAAAGGACAAAATTCATGACTTTTTTATGAATTTTCCTAAAATAATTCAAATTTATGAAGTTTTGAATCAATTCATGACCATTCTGGTTTTTTCATGACTGCGACAAACCTGCTTTGGAATAAAAGTTATGATTTTGGGGAAAAATTGGCGAGAAAAACCATCAAAGATACTCACTAACAGTGACAGCATTACAAACAGAAATACTCATCTATTAAAACTAATCGATACTAAAAGATGAATTCAAAGCAAAGGATTCTCAAAATTAAGAATACTAAGCAACTAAGTTTTTTTACTGTAACCACATGTGATCAATTGGAAAAATTCACACAGCAAATAATGGCATACTTGTACACTTTCCAACAGAACAGAAAACATGAAATGTGATGTGATTATATTGTACCTTCCTCTGTACCCTGTGCCATACTGTCATCACCCAGAAACATACGTCGGGCCAAATTACGTCGATACCATGCCTTGGGGAAGGAGAGAATCTCAGACAGTCGTCGCATGTCATACTTGAATGATGCCGACCCAATGTCACAGATAGCTGTAAAAATGAATTTCTCAAATGTCTTTCACTCAACACATTTACAAATCATTGAATAGTTTATTCGATCTGGTGGAAATAAAACACAGGAAGGAAGCAATCAGAGATTGCTCAATTGTATGCCCCCCCTTCCGCTTTAATGCGAGACTGCCCCGCCATTGTTCTGTTGTTTATTGGTTGGTGGAGGCCTAATTTGGATAATTATAAAAATTCGGTTTCAGTCACTTTTGTTGCCATGCCTCACACAATACATTTTCCAAGTATCAACCAACAAGTGATAATACGATGTTTCGATGCAAGATGGTCACCAGGGCTTTCGCCAAATCCGAAAATGTGACCTGGTTATGAGACCTACATTCCTTGGGAGTATATTGTAGTGAAATTATGAAGCAATCTGTGAACTTTGATTTTTGCACCCAATTCACTCTTTCTGGGGCAATTTCAATTTCATACTTCAGGACCTATGTTGTCTGCTTTGGAATGTAGAATAACATATAATATAGCCATTTTCCTGGTCCAAATCGGTTATGGACTGAGATCCAGTCTGGGCAAATAAATATATCCCATTCACTTAGGTTTGATAAACAAAGGGCCATAACTCTTGAAAATATAACCGAAAGCAGAGAAACTTCACGCTGCATACCAATGGGTCACTGACCACACATATCATGCAAAGTTCATACTTGTCCATACAATATAAACCGAGATCCAGCCCTACAAATCTCAATTCACAAAGATTTGAAGAAAAAAGGGCCATAACTCTTGAAAATATACGCGAAATTTGGAGAAACTTCATGCTGCACAACTACAGGGCACTGACCACATATCCTGCAAATTTCATAATTGTCCATAAAATATTAACCGAGATCCGGCCCGGACAAGTCCCAATTTACAAAAATTTGAAGAATAAAGGGCCATAACTCTTGAAAATATATGCGAAACGCGGCGAAACTTCACGCTGCACAACTACAGGGTACTGACAACATATCCTGCAAATTTCATAATTGTCCATACAATATTAACCGAGATCCAGCCCGGACAAGTCTCAATTCACGGAGAATTCAGGAACAAAGGGCCATAACTCTTGAAAATATAAGCGAAACATGGTGAAACTTTACGCTGCACAACTGTGGGGCACTGACCACATATCATGCAAATTTCATACTTGTCCATACAATATTAACCAAGATCCAGCCCGGACAAGTCCCATTCACAGTGATTTCAGAAAAAGGGCCGTAACTCTTGAAAATTATACCGGAACTCGGAAAAAACTCAACGCTGCACATCTATGAGGCACTGGCCACATTCCATGCAAGTTTCAATCTCGTCCATCAAATATTAACCGAGATATTGCGCGGACAAGAAATTCGGACGGACAGACGGACGGACAAAGCGATCGCTATATGCCCCCCTCTATCTAGTTAGAGGGGGGGCATAATTATATAAATGAGATAATATAATCGATTGGATCCTCTCATGATCCTGATCTGAACATGTAACAGACCACACAAGTATTATTATAAAATGTACCCCAACATTACCTGAAAACCGAACCATGTTAGATTTAGCGCGCGTCTCCTGTTTGACATTGCCCAGTTGGGTGTTGTTGAGCAGTCCTTCCTGTCGTACATCAAGTTTCCTTGTACGGGAGATGTTCACCTTGACAAACTCCACATTTAGACTGAGTGAGTCTTTCCTGGCTAAGTCTGACAGACTGGCAGATGCTCCATGTTCCTGGATACTCCCTAATCAAATCATAATAAATTCATTATTAACTAGATACAGTTAATCCAATACAAATGAGGAGGCATCCATTTTATATGTTAAGTAAAGAAAACATTCATTATTTGCAAAGAGAGTAGGAACGTAAAACTTAGGAAAAACAATTTTAACATGGCCCCCAGGTGGTGCCACCCATACACGAATCGGCACAAAAGAAAATCCCAAAAGATAAGTTGAGGGAAGGTACCCACACATCAAATTTGGAAAGAATCTGTTCAAGTCTTCAACAGTAATACTGTCTGGAAATACAATTTTACCTTGGCCCACAGGTGACGCCACCTATAGGCAGATTGGCATGAAAAGGTAGTAGCGCCATTTGAAAAAGACTTAACAAATAACATATGAATCTTGATAAAGTTATTTGGTAATTGAGATCAACTATGGTGAAAGTATTTCTGTGACCTCATTTTTTTATATTCTCTGGCATTCTCTGGTAAACATTACATCACTTCACATTCTCTGGTAAACATGACACCACTTCACATTCTCTGGTAAACATGACATCACTTCACATTCTCTGGTAAACATGACATCACTTCACATTCTCTGGTAAACATGACATCACTTCACATTCTCTGGTAAACATGACATCACTTCACATTCTCTGGTAAACATGACATCACTTCACATTCTCTGGTAAACATGACATCACTTCACATTCTCTGGTAAACATGACATCACTTCACATTCTCTGGTAAACATGACATCACTTCACATTCTCTGGTAAACATGACATCACTTGCACTTGGATCATGTGCCTGAAATGACGTAAAAAAACCCACGCATTGTTATTCTGGGTGTGATGATTTGTGACGTCATACACTATCTTAGAACTTTTCTCGCACTGTGACGGCTTCAAACTTGACGTTATCCGGTACCGTTATCCGGTACTGTTATCCGACGTCATCTCAGTCATTCCCAGTTTTCATCTTGTTCACCAGACCTAATTAAAGAATCTAAGAATATTGGTCCCGAAATAAAAAATTTCATGACTTGAAAAGCCTTTGGCAAATGTTGCAAGTGATGAGGAGGTTCAGTCAAGTGATCAGGAGGTTCAGTCAAGTGATGAGGAGGTTCAGTCAAGTGATGAGGAGGTTCAGTCAAGTGATGAGGAGGTTCAGTTTACCCAAACAATTAAATCATGATACTACCTCTTTAAGGTTTTCACAAGTTACTGTCTGTGTCTGGAAATGCAATTTCAACTTGGTCCCCAGGTGGTGCCACCTAGGGGCGGATTGGCATGAAAAATGATTCAAAGCAAGATATTTAGGCATGGGACTCAGTTACAAAATTCAAAAATAGTAAAAGTAAAATTGAAGGAAATGGTGTCCTTCATTTAAGGTGACACAAAATTCAAAAGTAACAGGGGTTCGGTTATACTTCTGAAACAAAATAATGTCATCAACCTATTAGTAATTACTATGAAGGAATATATTGTTGGTGAATCGGCAAGTGTGTGTGTATAAACAATGTGTACTGCATCTCATACTTTGGGTAGGCTAATTAGTATCACATGAGACTGAGAAGCTGTGAATAGAAATAATTCCAAAACTTTAACAGTTGGTGCCCCAGAAGTGGGGACATCCTTCCAAGGGTAGTGCATGGGTTGAATAAGTATAGCATAATGAAATCTCCCGGAATATATGAGAACTGCGGGGGTTGAGCGGGGCTTAGGTCAGGAGACATAGCACAAGGCAGAGAAGCTGTGGACAGTACAAAACGTTAACAATTTCTTCGGATGGGACAGGGACAAAAACAGGAACAGGAACACAAATATCCACAGACATCATATAGATCCTTATATTGAGCTTTCCACAGCCAAAGCTAAAGGCTTGATAAAAATCTATTCAATTCTTCAGGAATTACTGTCTGGAGATTTGAACTTTGCCCCCAGTTGGCGCCACCTATAGGTGGATCAGCACAAAAAAAACAATAACATGGTCTTGTTACCTGTACCTTCTAGATTACCTGTACCTTCTAGATTACCTGTACCTTCTAGATTACCTGTACCTTCTAGATTACCTGTACCTTCTAGATTACCTGTACCTTCTAGATTTGGCACTCAGATGTTCTTGAATTAATGTATCTGTGTCAGTGGCTTTAAATCTGCAAGGTCACTGTCTCTGTCTCTGTTTAATTGATTTGTGGGAGAAATGTATATACATGTACATGTATTATGTTCCAGGTCCTAAGATCACCATACTGTACACAATTAAATGGCATGGCTGTAAACCAGGAACTGAATGTACTTACGATGCAAATGACTTCAGAGGTCATACATTAAGCCAAAAGCCAGCCACTATTTTGACCCCACACCGCAAACTTTCTGTGTCATAACTGTGAAGCAATCACTGATGTACTATCCATGCAAATGAGATTATGGAAATTTGTACC
Organism: Hanleya hanleyi; assembly: GCA_036873755.1. NCBI lineage: Eukaryota > Metazoa > Mollusca > Polyplacophora > Lepidopleurida > Hanleyidae > Hanleya > Hanleya hanleyi. The sequence goes on along the minus strand of JAVTVY010038172.1, from coordinate 5,459 downwards.
CAAACACAGACAGCCAATTTACCATAGGACCAGATGAAAAATTTGCATATAAGAGAAATTGTTGCAAAAATACAAGTATCCAGTTTCGAACAGAGCTGGAAAACAATATGTGTCTTCTCCCAAACACAAGCAATATGGACAACAAATTTGAAGTTGAATGACAAAGGCATTCAAAAGTTATCCGACGAAAAAGAAAAGTGTGAAAAAGAGGAAGCGGGAGAAGAATGAAGAAACTTACAAACACATAAGGCATCCCTAGGAATGCCTAATAATATCAGAACACTCATACAGGAAAAGACTAATAATTTAATTATTATTATCATGCCAAATATCAATTCAATTCTAGCTTACCAGCTTAATATTAATCCATGAAATTTTTGATTTTTTCCCTAACCGATCCAACATTTCATAGAATTTCATAGCCTTGCCAGAAAAAATTGAAGATTATGTTTCTAATTGGCTATTGAAATGATAAAATAATGATCACTATGACATTGAACAATTAATGATACTTAAAGCACACACTCACTCACCCAGGTGAGGTTTTTTGAAGGGGTTGTCCATTCCTGAGGCAGGTGATGAAGGAGACGCAGGTGTGACCTTCCTCTGACCCCCACCATATGGGTGGAAGATATACATGGAGAAGTCAGATAGACATCCAGTAAAGCTGAGTCCCCCAGCATACGTATGACTGGAGCTGAAGTCTGAGGTGGTACTACTCAGTCTGGGTCTCTGCTCACTCGGTCCACACTTGGGCTGACTGTTACTTCTCTCTCTACTGGCACTGTTAGGGCGCTTACCAACTACAAACACAGGGAGAGAGAGAGAGAATGAAGGAGGCAGCATTGTATGGCACCATAAAAGGTCATTATATATGGCATCATTATAAGTCATTACATGGCACCATTATAGGTCATTGTATGGCACCATCATAGGTCATTATATGGCACCAATATAGGCCATTGTATGGCACCATTTTAAGTCATTATTGGCCATTGTATAGCATCATTATGGGTTATTGTATGGAATCATTCCCGTGTATCGTATGGCATCATTAAGGGTCATTGTATGGAATCATCATAGATTATTGTATGGCATCATTATAGGTTATTGTATGGCATCATTATAGGTGAATGTATGGCATCATTATAGGTCATTGCAAAGCATCATTTTAGATCATTGCATGGCATCATTATGGGTCATTGTATGGCACCATTGTAGGCCATAAGCTCCAGGTATGCAAACTGGTTCAAAATCCAAAAGTTAAACGAGGCTTACCTGCAAGCTGATGTTTGACTGGGATTCTATGTAGTCATACAGCACTGAGGGATAACATGAGATTGCATTGCACCTGCGCGAGTCAGTTGTTTACAGCTCATCATGGGTTGAGTGAGCGATATCACTAGGACCATGCCCTTGTATATCTGATGTACAAATACATGTTCTTCTGGAATAGTCCAGGGAGGGTAACTTAATAAAGGGTGGGCATGTTCTCCCTCAGTGCTGTATGACTACATAGAATCCCAGTCAAACATCAGCCTACAGGTAAGCCTCGTTTAACTTTTGGATTCTATTACGTCATACCACTGAGGGATCCCATGAGACTTTAAAGCAATAGCGAATGAAACCCATATCAATATAGGCAAAGAAATAAACACGCAAGACCAAAATATCCAAATCAAACGTGTCACTTTATATACTGAAATTAATTACTGTCTGTTAATCTCATTCTCATTGCATATCGAGTTACACTCGCAATACACCCTCTGCATATACAGAGTCATTTCTGATAGGTTTACTGTAATATTTTGCGAACGTGCACTTAGACGTCCAACCTGCCGTACTCAGTATTTTCTTTACTGGAACAGAGTTCATGTTAGCCTTAGAAACAAATGCTGCACGTACACTATGTGGTTTGTACTTTCCAACGTCCAGCCCAGCACTCGACATGACTAATTTTACCCATCGACTGATAGTATCTTTAGTGACTCTGGCATGAGGCTTTACGAGCTAATAAACAGTTTTGTTTCTGATTTACGAACAATCTTTGTTCTCTTTAATAAGTACTCTGATAATACTGTATAAACACACAGTCTGTTGTCCACAGGATAAGCTTTCAGTCTCATCTCAGGGGTGTTGTACCCTGGCCTGCTCTGTTTCAAATCAGCATTACCAAACATAAATGTCATGGTAGACTTACCTTTATGCATTCCAAAAATGTCCATCAAATGAAGCGACTGACTTCTTGCAGCCGTAACTAACGCAACCAACATGACCGCTTTCAATGTTAAGTCCTTCAGGGACAGAAACTTAACAGGTGATAATGAACGGAGATCAATCAACACACGACTAACATCCCAGGTATCCACATACCGTGGCCTAGGTGGTCTTAAATTGAAAATAGCTTTCATAAATTTTAACACCAAAGGATGGTTACCTACTGTAAGACCTCTACAAATAGGCATTATTTGAGAAAGGGCAATTCTTGCTGTGTTAATCGAACTGTAACTTAAACCAGCATCATACAACTGAGTTAAGAAATCCAACACTAAAGATATATCTGCTGAAACTGCATCAGCTTGTTTCGAACGACAAAAGTCAATCCATCTCGACACAAATGAACTATACTGTTTGTGTGTTCCAGATTTCCATGCATGTATGATGATGTCTGTAGCCCGTTCTGAAATGTTCTGACTTCGGCACGACTCCCCGACAATTGACATGCTAGCAGTCGGAGTTGACCTCTCAGAGGATGGATGTCTCCGTTGTGAGGTAGAGTCAGTAGATCTGACAGTCGAGGTAGAAGTAGACGGATGTGACAGGTCATTTTCAGAAGCTGAGAAAACCATGCCTGCGTTGGCCACATCGGTACCACCAGAATTCCCCTTGCCTCGTCTTGTTGGATTTTCTGGAGACACCTTGGTATCAAACTGAAAGGAGGAAACCCTTACCAAAAAATCCTATAGGATAGTCCTATAGGATTTTGCCTATAGGACAGTCCTATAGGATTGTCCTATAGGACAGTCCTATAGGATCTTATAGGACAGTCCTATATGATCTAATGGGACAGTCCTATAGGACAGTCCTATAGGATCTAATAGGACAGTCCTATAGGCAAAATCTTATGGGATCCTGTAGGACATTTTCCCACAGCGATCCCATAGGACTGTCCTATTGGACCCTATAGGACTGTCCTATTGAATCCTATAGGACTGTCCTGTAGCATCATTTATGAAGTTCAGCAATATCCCATAGCTATTTTCAGGGTACTCTTTAAATGTGGAGTTCAGTAAATAAAATGGATCAGGTCAACTCGCTTCTGGTCCCTGGTATCGCTGAAGTCATGGCACATACACAGCGTCCTGAAGTTTTTAAAGGAATAACCTCTTACAGCAACTACATGGAACAGCAGTGATTGCTCTCTAAACAGTACTGATCAAATAATCACTGTGTACTGGACAGAAACTGATCAGTAATGTTCAGATAACACACAGGTACTATTACGTAACATGTAAGACATGTTACCCATGAAGACATTTAACAGAAGCCGATCCATGCATACGGACATTTTATTGTATACAAAATAATGCAGGATACACATAAATATAGAGGGTATATATTAGAAAATCCCCCAGTGACATCATTGTATCTAACAAAATGGGGAGGTATTAATTAACACACAATTATATGGGGGAAAACTCGGATTTCAGCCCCGATTTGAGATACAACGGAAGTAACAGCAGCTCTCAACAAAGATCGGCTGTTCTATCAATTACGGTGCGCAACTGATGGATTTTTAACCTAGGCCTCAATGGAGCGTAGCAGGTTTTTACCAAAAATCTTAGCTCAAACTTGAGATAAATTTCTACAACTTGGTGAAGAGAAAGATAGTACATCTCTTCAAATTATCATGCTATGGATTCTGAACTATACTTTTTTGAAGTTTTTTCCATATACTTCTGTGTTAAAAGTAAGCTTTTCAGAGGGAGGAAAATCCCCCAGTGACGTCATTGTATCTACCAAAATGGGGAGGTATTAATTAACACACAATTATATGGGGGAAAACTAATTTTAACACATAATGTGACCATATGTACTATATTTCCGTTGATAGGACAGCCGGTATATAACTTTTTGCTCATTCAGGTTAATCAGGGCGAACCGAAAAAAGATCATATTGCACTGTGGGGGGAGTTTGGTTCGAAGGGAAAAGTCATAAGACGACGGACGGAAGTCTTAACGGTATCTGTAAACAATGGTAGCATTAACTATTTGAAACAGCGCGAGCAGAAATGGTATTTCAGACCAGTTTAATGCAGTACCGTACCGGTAGAATAAGCCCACTTTATCTTTGGTCGGGAAATTAACACATTAGACAATGTGGAAGACTACTTCCTGTTTTCCAACATTCAAATCTTGTAAATTATTTATTTATATTCACTGCGACGCAGGCTTAGTTAGGCCTCCCCTGTCGTCCACTGAAACCCAAAATTCTTTGTTGCGATACACACACATTTTATCAAGCTGTTTCTCTTTTGGAAATCCTATAAAACCAGAGGAGATGACAAAAAAAGTACTAGTATTTATGTTTCCTCATTGGTATTGCTATTCATTATTTAATTATTTATTTTAATATCTAGCGCTGCAAAAGATCTTAAATTAACGAAGAAATGTACCGTGAAATTTAAATAAAACATTGAGTTGATGGGCCACGAAATCCGTATGGGAAGGGGCCCTTAAACTACAATTTCAATCACAATCAATCAAAAAAAGTACATTTCTACATCTGCTGCCTTATCTGCTGGAAATCTGTTGCCACCATGAGGGGATATTTTTTTATTCATTGGAAGAAATTTATTTTGTGTCAATAAACAATTGAACTATAAGGTGAAAATTCCCAATTATTAGATTCTGCGGATAGTAAGCTTATACTTTATTTTCTAGATTTGATGAACTGTTCAAATTTACTTGATCGATTGTCCAAAAATGACAACAGTATGGACACTTCCTATTTGCGGTCTTAACTATGAATAGTTAAGAACCATATACATCTAAAATGATTACATGGTCAACTAACATTTTGTAATGAATCACTTTAGACGTTTTTTGTCTCCTTTGGAGTAAAGCGAATGTAAAGTTTGGTTTTCAAGAAGATTGTTTACCATGTTAGTATTTGTATATATATGCATATTCTGAATCTGTATTTAAGAATTGCATTATTATGTCATTGTATAGTACATTTGCTGATCCCTGCCGTGGACTAACAAATACTGAAATCGAGGTAATGCGCTAACATGCTCCTTTTTCTGATTTTTAATTCCATTTCCACAATTAAAAAAAAAATCCATCGAAGACCCCATTTTACAGAGATTTAAAAAACAGAATCTGTTTAATCTATTAGGATTTACTGCCTCGATGCCTCGATTGATGTAATTAAAAGTCTACAGAAATTCCGAATG